>CATOUR010000820.1:0-41487 GCA_951848785.1 Callosobruchus maculatus | reverse complement strand
GTATCGAAAACGAATATATTTTTTTTTATAACTGAGCAAAATAAAGTTCATGACATATCGCGGCTCATGTATTTACAACTGCTTAGAATTGGAATGTTGAAAAAAGCCGACCGGTGAGAAAGTGGCTGGAAGCGACGCGTCAAGGCAGTCACCCATCAGTCGAATTACGCTTCTCTCTACATATCATATCTGGGCCATGTACAACGTAACGAGGTTTAATGAAAATGATAATAGACGAGTTTTCTGGCTCTGAGACGTGTTCATGTCATATGGAGTTCTCGGTGATCTTAAACCCTACATGCCTAATTGAATGACTTCTTGATACGACCAATGTGCGAGCAATGCTCACAAGCTCATCATCAGTCGAATCACTCTTCTTCCTACATATCTTATCGTATCGTACAACGTAACGAGGTTTAATGGTGAAACGTATTTTCTAGCTCTGAATCATGTTTGTGACAGACGGTGGTCCCTGTGATCTTGAGTCCTACATGTCCAATTGAATGACTTCTTGGTATGATCAATGCTTACAAGCTCGGGACATGAAGACTCCCTTCAAACATTTAAAAAGTGAAAGGTCGCCAACCGCCGACCGGTGAGAAAGTGACTGGAAATAACGCGTCAAAGCAGTGTCACCCATCATCAATCGAATTACGCTTCTCTCGACATATCCTATCTGAGCTTTGTACAACGTAACCAGGTTTAAATGGGGAGAAGCGATCTAAAGCTCTAAAACCTGTTGGTACCAGATCACGTCTTCTGTAAATCTTGACTCTGGCGCTTGAATATTCAATGAACCTTGGATATTCCAATCGAGCAAATCAATCAGTGCAACCTCGCTTGGTCGACCCTGAACCTTGAACCGGAGTCAGTCGACATGCTACCACAATCCGATCCATATTTTATTGCAAATCGATACACGCCCATATCACTACCGGTAATTACGTTTATGAGTTCACGGTAATCTGTTTGACCCAATCGAAAGATTATATGGATATACTTATATAGGTAGACATGCAGGTGCAATAATTATTAAACTGAGGAGTCAATCAACGGGACTTTTATTTACTTGACGACTGATTTTATAGTCATGTTTTAAAACAGCGTTTGTCAAACTTTGGGTCGTAATCCCTAAGAGGGACGCATTTACTTGATTTTGGGGAGAGGAGGGTGCCTAGAGATTGAAAATGAAAGGATAAGATAAAATGCTAAAGATACATTTAAAATAATGTTTATAGAAATTTGTTAGTCATGAAACATTCTGAGGAGAGGGACTATAAGGGATAACGTGAGCTTAGTTTAAGGCGCATAATTTATCTGAAAAATTGGGTACAGGTTAAAGATGGCCATTGTGATATCATTTTGTATTTGAAGTGTTTTCTTCCTTTTACTTCCCACACCGATAGGTGAGGGGAGTATTGTGATCGCGAAAATTTTCGATTTTGAGATAATACACTTTTTGGGCGTTTCATGATGTCTACATAACGAAAATCCATGTCACTCATTTCCGTCGGTCTGTCTGTCGGTCTGTCGGTCTGTCGGTCTGTCTGTCGGTCTGTCTGTACGCGTTTTTGTGTCCTCGTAATCTCAGTAACCGCTGCATGGATTGTGATGAAATTTGGGCAGCGATATGCTGGGGGGTCGTAGTAGGTAATGTTCTTATAATTTTGAAAATCGGTGCAGGGGCGGCGGAGTAATCAGCAAAAAACAAAAAAAATTAAATATTCCTCAAACTTCGTTTTTAGGCGTTTTAGAGGTTCCTGATCATTTTTTACTTTTTTTTGGGTGGGGCTGAAATTGGGGTGGTTGGGGGGTGGGGGGTTGTAAAATTGAAAAATTTGTTGCTTTCATAATAGACTGTCCACTGACCCATGAAGGAAGACCCAGCAACATAAATAACTTTTTTAGGTCCATGCGAACATTGCCTTGCCTATTGCAGAAACCAAAGGACTTAGAATTTTTTCTGGTGTAAACATACGAGAGTATTGCTTTAGATACTTCTATATTGTATTACAAGGAAACTGTTGAATTGATGTTAATGAAATTTTGACACAGTATTACTACCGTGGCGAGGATGGAAAACGCGTATGGTTTTTATAAATCGTGCCAGTGGCGGTGCAGAAATAATAAAAAAAGTAAAAGAATAAAAACAGCTCAAACTTCGTTTTTAAACGTTTTAAAGGTTCCTGATCATTTTCTGCGTTTTTTTTGGGTGGGGTGAAATTGGGGTGGTTAGGGGGTGGGGGGTTGAAAAACTGAAAAATTTCTTGTATTCATAATAGGCTGTCCACTAGCCTGTGAAGGAAGAGCTAGCGACATAAATAAACTTTTTAGGTCCATCCGAACATTGCCTAGCGTATTACGGAAACTAAGGGACTTAGAATTTTCTTTATACATACATACGAGTATTTATTGCTTTAGATCTTTTTGTACTTTGTAACGTGGACACTATTAAATTGATTCTAATTAAATTTTGACACAGTATTATTACCGTGGTGAGGATGGAAAACGCCTCGGAAAACGCGTATGTTTGTTAAATATAGTGCCAGTGGCAGCGTATATAGCAATAATCAAAAAACTAAAAGTTTGAAAACAACTCAAACTTCGTTTTTAGATGGTTTAGGCTGTCCATTGACCTCTGAAGGAAAGACTTAGCGGCATAAGACAATTTTAGGGGAGGAAAGGCTGCCGATGATTTGGTTGCAAGGAGATCTCAGACTAAAGCTTCATGCTATGGGAAAATAGTAAACTGATATCACAGTAATGTGTGGGAAGTACTGAGTCAATCAACTTGACTCCATTTTTTATCTGAAGGCAGCCAGTCTATTATTGGCCGATTAATAAAGTTTGACTTCTGTAAGGTACTTGATGAAACATCTATCACTTCTTATTCTTGTGATAGTCAGGCAGGTCTATACTCAAATGAATTTTCGATTTGAACTTGGTGCATTAGGTCTCTAACACAATGTTTATTTCATCTAGATCTTCACGCATAAACGATATATGGAAACATGTACAGGGTGACCTAATAAGAATGGACGTCGGCAAATTCACGGTAACAGTTAATCATATAACTTCAGGCAAAAAATATTAGGTAAATCGGCTAAGAGCAATTGCTGGAAATTATTTTCAAATTTCGCAAGTGGCCGCTAGGGGGCGCAACTGTTACGATCAATCAGAAAAACGGCTTTTTCTCAAAAAATATGCAAACAAATGTATATTATAAATTCTACCATCATGTAGGGCGGGTTAGAATATCTCCCATAGTATATATCCTAGGTGTCGTAAAAGGCGACTAAAAGGAACACCGAACTACTGTCGGTATAAGCAGTAGGTAACCTCTTCTCATCCAACAGCTGCGGGTGGACGAGTTGTGAAGAGTCAGGGCACCTTCTTGTCCTTGGGGTGAGAAATTGCCCCTAAGGCGGATGAACCAATAGATACCATCTGGTCAACGGCATGAGAATGCAGAAAGCAAATGGGAAACTACTGCATTAAAGATCTTAAAGATATCCCAAGAGAAACTCGTAAAATGTGTAAATGCATTTTACGAGTTCACAACATGTCTGTTAAGACATTGTGACTATGATGATGACCATCATGTAGACTGGACAATTTTCGATTTTTTTTGTTAATCTTTTTTTACTCTATCTTGTAAGATGTAGTAGTGGGGGAATGTCAAAAAAGTGTTTCTTTAGATGGCCATAACTTTGGCATAAGTTAACAGAATTAAACAAGCTAGGCCTCTTTTGAAACAGCTTTTCTTATCTAATAATCTGTTATATAAAAATTATCCAAGTTTATCTTGACTTAGTAGCTACAGGGCGGTATTTGGCATCATTACGCATTATTACGAAAGTAGTATGCTATATCTATTTTGACACAAATATATAGAGGACGAAATTCTTAAAAAATCAGCGAAAGACTCATCCTCCTAGCTGTTTTCAAACCGGAGATATAAGTAAAACAGATATTCTGACAAGTGTGCTGTGAGATTCAGAAACAATTGCTGTCCTGTAGGAATATAGCCTTCGTCACATCGTTTTAGTAATCATTACGCAATAATACGCAAGTAAAAACACTAGTCATATTTTGACTTTCTAAAGTAACCACCAGGTGACGTAGTAGTCGCCAATAAGTGCTGTATTCAATATTCATAATAATGGAACTTTAAAAAGAAACAAATACAAATAAGTTACAGTATAGAATTGATTATTGTTTTTATGATCATTAAACGTCAATTTGAGCTGATCACAAAGTGTTATATGAACTCAGCAAACAACAAAATCGATGTAAATAGATCTTAAAAATTAAGCCTAATTAACAGCAAAATAAAGCGAGGTAACGTGGTATAACAACAAAGTTAACAGATAAAATACATAAACCTTACTCGGACGCGTATACTATACCTGTTTTCAGTGTTGTTCTAGATCCTCAAACTGGCAGGTTTATCCACGCGTGAATGGATGCATAAGTGCATCTAAAACGAACATCTAAGGCAACACTGATAATAGGTATGGTATGCGCATGTTAATTAGGTTTATGTATTTTTTGTTTGTTATCCTTGTTGTTATACCATCTTATTTTGCTTTATTTTGCTGTTAATTGGTCTTAACTTTTAAGATCTGTTCACATTTATTTTTCTTACTATCTATGCTTGTGGAGTTCATGTAACACTGCGATCAGCTCAAATTGACGTTTAGTTATGACAAATATAATACTCAATTTCATACTGTAATTGCTTTTTGTTTGTTCCTTTTAAAAGTTTCATTATTTTGGAAATTGAATATTGGCGACTACTACGCCACCTGTAGGTTATTTCAAAAAGTTAAAATATGATTCTTAGTGGTTTTACTTGGGTATTATCTGTATAATGGTTATTAAAACGCTGATGTTGAAAATAGCTGAGAAGTTAAAAATTGCACTAACTTTTTAAGAATTTCGGCCTCTATATATCTATGTTAAAAGAGATATAGCATACTATTTAAAATTCTCGTAATAATGCGTAATAATTGTTATGATGTCAAATACCGTCATGTAGCTACTATATGTCAAGATAATTTTTATATGACGGATTATTAGGCAAAAATAGCTCTTCCAAACGAGACCTGGCTTGTTTAATTCCGTTAACTTATACCAAAGTTATGGTCATTTAAATAAAAATTTTTGGACATTCCCCCACCACTACATCTTACAAGATAGAGCAAAAAACTATTAACAAAAAAAACAACGAAAATTGTCCTGTCTACATGATGGTAGAATTTATAAATATACCTTTACTTGCATATTTTTTGTGAAAAAGCCGTTTTTCTGATTGATCCAAAGCCTACTTACCGAAGGGTAGTAACTGAAGGACACAGCGAATAGATATACATTTTAAAATAAAATGACCGACTATTAACAATCTGATATCGTTAGAAAGACTATCAAATTTTAGGATTAATAGTATATAAAAATGTTAGGCATTCCCATTTGAAACAAATAGTATCTGATCTGAAGTTTTCGTAATGAATCTACCGATTTCTCAGAGTACTGGGTGTTTCCTCATACTTCGCCATCCCTTTTGTCTTTTTTATTTAGAAAGATAGAAAAAAAGTTTCTGTATGAATGTTTCATAGTTTTCTCTTGTCATTTAGAATTTGATACGAACGAGGCTGACCCAAAATTTGTACACCAATGCCCAATTTTGGGCATTACTCTGTAATTTTGATGCCTAATGCCCGCAATGTACCTGCAATGCACTCGCAATCCCCGCAATGTACCTGCAATGCCCACAATGCACCTGCACTTTTTCATAAATGCCCAACATTTTCGGGCTCAATGCCCGAAATGCCCAGTAACTGCTACAATATAGGAGACCGTACATTTTTTTTGTGATAAATGGGATGATCACTTAAAGTTTTATAACAAAACTATAATTTTTTCTTATTTTTTGCAATAAATCAAAAGTTATATCAAAATAAAAATTGATTTTTGAATCCAGTACCGAAGACACGCCGACAGCTCCTTGAATGTTTGAAATAATATTACAAATTCCAATAATAAAGTATCTAATCAAATATGTTTTGTTGAAGCAACGTTTTCGGCAGACTGTGGTTGCACTACGTCTAAGCGCGTCAGCCTTCTGACCCGACAATGCCCGTTTTCAAGCTGTGTTGGTTCGAGCCCAGGCCTTGACAACTTTTTCTAATTTTCTTTTACCAAAAAATGTATTGATATGATTTTTACACGTTATTTTTTTTGCTACGATCAACATAGATGTCTTTGTGAATAAAATTTTATTAGACTAGTGCAAAAAGTAAGTACCGGAGGCAGGGGAAAATTCAAAAAATCAGTAGAAATGAAGTTTGTCCGTCAATATCAGTCGCCAATTGTTCGGATTGCGATATCAAAATTGAACTTAATCCAGAAAGGTAAAATGATTAGTAATTTCTGTTACACTTGTAAACTGTCTAATAAAATTTGATTCAAGAACATATTTGTTTCCATCGTAGAAAAAAAATGTGTAATATGTGCAAAATGCATAACAATAAATTTGTTTTTTAAAAAAAAGAGTTGTTTTGGCCTGAACTAACTACGCTCGAACACAACGCGCTTACACGGTGCGCCACCACGGTTGGTTACGATTGGTATTTACCATTTAAATAATTTTGTATATTCGAATCTCCCGCGTTTTGACTTGCGAGTTTGAAGTCTGATGGTTGACGCGGAAGAAAGAGTCGAGTCGTACTTCAACTACCGAGGTGAACGGACGTGTGCGTGATATCCGTCACCCCGTGTGTAGCGGGTACCTCCAATAAGGGCGACCACAGCCTTACATCGCTCAGCTAACTAGGAATCTGGATCGAGCAACGCAGTACCCAGCTGGGGAAGACATCCGACGCCAACCAACAAGGGGTGAGTCAACCGATGCATGATTAACCTTCAATTCTCGTGAGTCATCTGCGGTTATTTGCCAATTTAGTTGGTCCTTCACAATTGGCTACAATTACTTTATTGATCGAATTGTAACCATTTTTTGGCCCTCCGAGCACGGATAAATAAATCGCGCTATAGTAAAATAGTCTACGTAAAATCTAAATTGGTACGTATCCTTGACAAAAAACGGAGTTTTTTTGTGACATCGGAATTTGTTAGTGTTGCGCGCTGTTTGTAAAAATTGGTTATATTCGAAAACAAGCAACTTTTGGTGTATTGTGTTGGTAATACATATCTGGGGAGTTTTCTGGGCATTTGAAATTGACATTTTGCGAATTGCGTGAGCGCAAAGTTGTTTTGATTCAGTTGTTTACATTCGGTTGGGGGTTCGAAAACCGGAGTTTCGACAATTGGTGTAGTCGACGGAGATTTCGAAAAAGAATAACAACTGAAAATTTTGTGATTTGTGTGTGGTTGCCGTATTGTTTGTGTAAAGAAGTTGTGTTTACTAGCAGATTGATTCTAAATTTGATTATTTTGGTCTTGTGTTTACATTGAATCGTTACCTGATACCTGAACATGCCTAATGCAAATGTTGTGAAGTTGCAACGGCAACGCGCGCTAGTTTTAAAATCTATTAAAAATGTTCTTGAGGCGGCCAAGAAGGCTCGTGATAATGGCGAGTATCGGACGGAGTTTTTTCTCAGGTATGGAGAGCTGGATGGGTATGTAACGAGGTTTGAGAATTTGCAATATGAAATAATAGCCTTGGTAGATGAGTCTGCCTTAGAGGAGGAGGAAGCAATTCATACAATGTTTGATGATATGAGATATTCAATAAGGGGCATTCATAAAGATCTTTCTGATGAGATGATGGCTCGTAGTGAGCATGAAACATCTGCAGTGGTCGTAAGAGAAAATTGTTTGAGGCTTCCCAAAATTGAAATACCGAAGTTTGATGGTGACCTTACAAGGTGGCCTACGTTCATCGACTTATTCAATACTCTTATTCATAGAAATAATTCGCTGTCAAAAATAGAAAAGTTTCAGTTCTTGATTTCTTATTTAGAAAGAGAGGCAGGTCGAATAGTAAGGAATGTGCCCATTACTGAGGATAATTATGAAATAGCCTATAATGCATTAATGAGTCGATATCAGAATGAACGTGTTTTATTGAGCAATTATTGGTTTTCAATTTATAATGCTTCTCCCTCTAGGCATGATTCTGCAGTTGAACTTCGAAAATTGTTGTCAATATTTTCTGAAAATTTGGTGGCTTTAGAGATGAGTAACTTGAACCTATGGGATTTTACCAAATTCAATTTATTGTTGCAGAAATTACCTTCTTCCCTTAAAACGCGATTTGAACTAGAACATAATGGGAATAATGTTCCGGGGTTTGACATGCTTTTTGGATTTGTTGAGAAAACCTGTCGAGCTCTGGAAAATACATCCCTTACTTCCGCATATCAAGGGAGTAATGTGTCTAATGCTAGTGGTGGGTTTAGAAAGAATAATAGTCCTGCTAATCCCAAGGGAAGGCAGACACTTAGTTTTTCGACTGGCACATTAACACAGGAAAAGTGTAATTTTTGCAAGGGTTCACCACATTCGTTGATCAAATGTGATAGATTCTTGCAGGCAGAATGTCGTAAGAGGCATGCCTTTGTCAAGCGGACTAGAATGTGTTTTAATTGTTTGGGAGCTACTCATCTAGTAAATAAATGTAAATCAAAAGAACTTTGTGGGGTTTGTGGTGGAAAACACCATGTACTATTGCATTTTCCGGACACTAAAGTGACAGATTGTGATGTCAGTGGTAGTACCTCTAATGAATCTGAGAGTCATGTTCAAGTCATGGCAAGTAAGTTGTCTGTGCAGCCTAGAATGTTGCTTGCTACTGCACTAGTCTCAATATTGGATTCTGAGGGTAGATCCACCAAATGTCGTGTTTTGTTAGATTCTGCTAGTCAAGCCAATTTTATTAGTGAATCTTGTGTGAGAAGGTTTAATCTTACTCGTAAGGAGTATTCAACCCCTGTTGTTGGCATTAATGGAATGTCATCGAATGTGAGTTCGGGAAAAGTCTCTTGTGTTATCTTTCCCTACAGCAAACCGTATCCTAGCTTCAATTTGGAAGCTATTGTGATACCTCAGATTTGTGAGAAGGTACCTCAAATTCCTGCTGTTGTTCAGAAGTGGAAGTATTTAGAAAATCTTTGCCTCGCAGAGCCTTTGGCTGCACATGATGAAATGGAAATTGATCTGCTTCTAGGGGTAGAAGTATTTGGTGAGATCTTACGTTCCGGTTATGTGAGAGGACAGAATGGTGGGCCACATGCTATTAACACCGTATTTGGGTGGGTGTTAATGGGCAAGTTGGGTGGTGTTTCCACTAATAGTGTGCTGAATTTTCTAACTTCTGTGGGGGAATTGGATTGTACATTGAAAAAGTTTTGGGAAATTGAAAGTATCCCTAAGTGTGTCGCATTGTCTGAAGAGGAACAGCAGGCTGAGGAATTCTTTACGTCATCTTGTTGGCGTATGGACTCAGGAAGATATGTGGTGAAGCTTCCCTTTTCTGAATTCCCCCCAGTTCTGGGTGATTCCTATTCACAGGCTTTACATAGATTTAAGCTGTTGGAAGGACGTTTTCGTCGTGATTCCGTCTTACATGAAGCATATTGTGATTTTATGGCTGACTATTTGGAGCAAGGCCACATGTCTGAAGTTGGGAACCAAGTGGGGTCTAATAGTGAGTATTACATTCCTCATCATGCGGTGGTGAAAAGGAATGCGAATGGTGAAATAAAGCTTCGGACTGTCTTTGATGCTTCAGCTAAAACTACCAATGGAAAGTCCTTGAATGATGTTCTTCTAGCAGGTCCCAAGTTACAAAATGATATCGTCTCAATATTGTTATCTTTCAGGTTGTATTTGTATGTGTTTACCGCGGATATACGGCAAATGTATCGACAGATTTTAGTTGAGGAGTCTCACACTAGTTATCAAACTATTTTGTGGAGACCTAACGGTGACGAGCCTATAAGGAAATATCAGTTGAAGACCGTTACCTATGGAGTAACGTCTAGTCCTTTTCTAGCGATTAGGACGTTGCTGCAACTGTGTAGGGATGAGGGTGAAAGGTTTCCGTTAGCTGTAAATATTTTGGAGAATTTCTGTTATGTTGATGACGCCATTGGAGTAGCAAACTCCAAGGAAATTGCCTTGGATACTCAAAACCAGTTGATTGAATTATTGGCGTTGGGAAAGTTTGAACTGAGGAAATGGGCAAGTAATTGTTCTGAAGTACTTGCTCAGGTACCTGAGGTTCATCAGCAGCCACTTGTATTTGATAAGGATTCTCTTGGAATAAAAGTGTTGGGTTTGCAGTGGTGTCCCACTACGGATTGCTTTTCTTATTCTGTACCTCCTCAGATACGGTCCTGTACAAAGAGGAATATTTTGTCAGAAATAGCAAGACTGTATGATCCTCTAGGATTCTTAGCTCCAGTAATCATTGTTCCCAAGCAAATACTTCAGCAATTGTGGGCTTTAGGGATAGGTTGGGATGATGAGCCACCGCTGGAAGTTGCAAACCAGTGGAAAACTTTTGTGGCTGAGTTACCTGAGCTATCTTCGTTGAAAATTCCTAGACATATACTTCATATAGAGGCAAAGTTTACAGAAATTCATGCTTTTTGCGATGCTTCGGAGAAGTCGTATGCAGCTGTAGTTTATCTGAGACAGGTTTCCACGGAGAACAGTATTTCTGTACATTTGGTGTGTGCCAAAACTCGAGTGGCGCCTTTGAAAAGACTGTCGATTCCACGACTGGAATTGTGTGCAGCCTTATTAGCCGCAGAGCTGATTGATTGTGTATCCCATATAATGGTAACACAGAAAATAGATAATGTTTGTGCTTGGACGGATTCGAAGGTAGTTGTGACGTGGGTCAAATCTTCTCCGCATAGGTGGCGGAGCTTTGTAGCCAATCGTGTAGCTATAATCCAGGAGAAGGTAGCTCCTGATTCATGGTATCATGTGGTTGGGAAAGAGAATCCTAGTGACTGTGCTTCTAGGGGGACTTTTCCTCGGCAATTTCTAGAACAACCCTTGTGGTGGGAGGGGCCAACTTGGCTTAAGCTTCCTCGGGATGATTGGCCTGTAACTTGTGTAGGTGAGCCTTCCTGTACAGATGTACAAGAAGAAGCAAAGGTTGTTTGTATTACTATTCACGGCTCTAGTATTGTTTCAGAATTGTTGAATAGATATTCTTCCTTACGCAAAATTGAGCGTGTTGTTGCTTATTGTTTGAGATTTCGTAAAAATTGTTTGTGTCGAAAAAGGGGTTACCCGCGTGAGATAGGTAATTTATCCGAGGCTGAATTGTATGAGGCTATGGTGGTTCTGGTCAAAGACGTGCAAAGAGTTGAATTGGATAATGAACTGCGGAAATTTCGTCGAGCGGAGGTCTGTCCCAAAGCTATACAGAAGTTAGCTCCTTTCATTGATTCCCAGGGTGTCCTGAGGGTGGGCGGTCGCTTGAGACAGTCTAGTCTAAGCTATGATCGGAAGCATCCAATTCTGCTCCCTAGGAAGCATCGATTGCCTTATCTCATTATCCAAAGTGTGCACAATAGGAGTTGTCATCCTGGACCACAAACTTTGCGTTATCTGTTAAGGCAGAGATATTGGATACTATCTGCCAAACGGGCTATAGCTTCAGTGTTATCTCGTTGCATAAAATGCTTTAGAGTTAAGCCTCCTCCAGTGGTCCCCATAATGAGTGATTTACCTTCCGTTAGAATTTCGGAAGTCAAACCTTTTTCCCATAGTGGCGTAGACCTTTTGGGTCCTTTGAGGATGTCTTTAGGTAAAAGACGAGGCATTAGTTCTCAAAAGGTGTATGTGTGTCTTTTCGTGTGTATGGCTACTAAAGCAATACATTTAGAAGTTGTGTCAGATCTAACTAGTGAAGCTGTTCTTGCAGCACTTAGGCGTTTTATAGGGCGGCGAGGACGTTGCAGTGATATTTATAGTGATCAAGGTACGAATTTTGTTGGTGCTTATAAAACTTTACAGTTATTGGGTGCTAAAGCTTCTGAAGCTTTGCAAATTAAGTGGCATTCTAATCCTCCAGCTAGTCCTTCCTTTGGAGGTATATGGGAGTCCGGAGTGAAATCTGTGAAAACTCACTTGCGGCGGGTGATAGGTGCGCAAGTGTTGACTTATGAGGAATTGAGCACCACTTTAATCCAAATTGAGGCAATGTTAAATTCGAGACCCTTGTGTAGTTTGAGTTCTGATCCTAACGATGTAGGCAGCTTGACTCCGGGTCATTTCTTGACATTAGAGCCCCTGAATGCTCCGCCTGACGAAGATTTGTTGTGTGTGAAACATAGTCGGTTGAACAGGTGGCAGTTAGTGCAACAGATGCAGCAACATTTTTGGCGGCGCTGGCATATGGAGTACCTCCACACCCTTCAGCAACGACATAAGTGGAATACACCACATAATCCTCCCTCGGTCGGCCAGTTGGTTCTTCTCAAGGATGAAAATACCCGTCCTTTACAGTGGCCATTAGGCAGGATTATTAAGTTATATCCCGGTACGGGAAACATTTCGAGAGTCGCCCAAGTTAAGACGAGTAAAGGGCTGTTAGACCGTCCTTTATTGAAACTGTGCCCTTTGCCGGCACAATAGGCCATGATTTGCTTGTATATGATAATTTTTTTTTTTTTTCGTGTTGTGTTATGGGTGGGATAATTCCACTAATTTTCTTTTGTGGGTAATATAGGAATTACTATGATTGGAAAAAATATTTTTTTTTTTTTTATATTTTTTGGTGGGCGGAAAATGGTTACGATTGGTATTTACCATTTAAATAATTTTGTATATTCGAATCTCCCGCGTTTTGACTTGCGAGTTTGAAGTCTGATGGTTGACGCGGAAGAAAGAGTCGAGTCGTACTTCAACTACCGAGGTGAACGGACGTGTGCGTGATATCCGTCACCCCGTGTGTAGCGGGTACCTCCAACAAGGGCGACCACAGCCTTACATCGCTCAGCTAACTAAGAATCTGGATAGAGCAACGCAGTACCCAGCTGGGGAAGACATCCGACGCCAACCAACAAGGGGTGAGTCAACCGATGCATGATTAACCTTCAATTCTCGTGAGTCATTTGCGGGTATTTGCCAATTTAGTTGGTCCTTCACAATTGGCTACAATTACTTTATTGATCGAATTGTAACCAACGGTGCTGCCAAAAAGGTTGCCTCAACAAAACGTATTTGACTAGGTACTTTATTGCTGGAATTTGTAGTTACACAAGTAACTATTTTCAAGATTACCTGAGAATCTAGAAAAGATAATGGTAATAGGTACCGGAATAGGACGTCGTTGGTGAAAAATTAACATTTTGTCCTCGCACGCATTCGGTAGTTGCAGGCGTGTCTCCGGTATTGGATTCAAAACCCATTTCTCCAATTTTTGTTTGATATAACTTTTGAATTATCGCGAAAAAAAAATTGTTTTGTTATAAAATTTATGTATTATCTTACTATTTATCAAAAAAAAAAGATTAGCTTAGATGAAAACTCTGTAAAGTTACTAGAGTGGTAGAATGAAGCAAAGCAAGAAGTTTTGTAAAAATTTTTGCATTTCTCTATTCAAGTATATATAAAATACAAAGATACTGAAACAGACTGACAACTTGAAAACAAAAAGCTTACAATATTGCATTGTAAATTTGTTTGAAATTTAACCTAGTACATATACAAAAATAAACAATTAACTTTAAATTGAAAATAAAAACATTAAAAGGTTGACTGCACCTCTGTTTAAAACTATAAATATAAAACTATGCTAAACTAAACATTTCAACTCATATAATACAAGTATGTATACAAGGATACAAGGAACAAATAGGAACTGAGATCAACTTATAACTCAGAAAATGAAGGTAATAAAAGGTATATTATTGTAAGGTACCAAGTTGGTACTACAGAAAAAATCATGTTTCTTTAAATTCTTTATACCTTTTTTCTATATTGATAATATCATGTCTTTTTAATTGAAATGGACCTCCACCTAATAAGTGTACAGGACCATAAGTTATCTAGCTTATTTTTCAAAAATTTCATTTTTACTTTGGTTTTATCTTTTACTGCTTGATATATATCCAGAACAAAGCCAATATAATATTTATCATCATAATATATGGCATAATAATTTGCTAGCTGTATTGTATTATGTTCAGGTATACTAACCTGTCCTCCTGTATCTAAACCAGTTTTTATTCTCTTCTCTTCTTCTTCTTCTCTCACAGAACAATCTGAAAGCGATGATTCTGAAGAACTGTCATTTATGTCGTCTATGATTTTGTACTGTTCATTGTTCTCGTCAGTGGTTTTTCTATTTTGTTTGAGTCTTTTCCCGGGTCTTTCTTTTTGCTTGGCCTTCACTTCCTTCCTCTCCCTTCTTATTTTTGAGTGTACTATAAAACGACTCATTCTGTCGTTGCTTATTTTACCTTCATGTTCATCTAGTAACCAAATATAAGATGATTTTTTGACGACGCCTACTTTACAATCAATCACTACCTTAACGTACCGAGAATCCTCAGTTATATTTTGCACAGTGTCCGAATAATTTTTCAACCCTAAGGTATGCATATTGATTTTTTCGTTGTCATTTTCTTGAGTCTCGTTTTCAATAAGTCCATTCAACTCAGACTTACTATCCTTTTCATTATAAATAGTACCTTTATCAATCTCGTCTTCGCTATTTTCTTCGCTATCTTGATTATACTCAGTACTTATTACTTTAGTGACAGTTTCAGGCCTCGAAAGTAGTTATATTTTTCCAGTCTTCATCAGTCGGCTCTACACCAAGCTCTTTTGCAGTCAAAATGGCTTGTGACAAGGAGTTCATTACGACCTGTTCTATATCAAAATCCATAAGTTCGTTTAATGTAGGTGTACAGAAGTCCCTTTCATGCTTGTTTGCTTCTCGAGGAAAAATAAATGTGTCTGAAAGATCACTTAATGTATCGTTAATGGTTTTATTCTATCAATCCTCTGTAGAAGTCCTTTAATGCTGAAATTAATGACTGTAGCAAATGTAGATGTAAGTGACCTAGCAGAACTAAAAAGCTTTTCACATGCTTGACTGCTGAAAACTGACAAGCACATCATTTCGGGCTTTAATTTATTGGCCTGATTTTTGAAGAATAAAATCAATTTTATTAAATTGTGAGCACTTAGCTCAATAACAATTGCTTGTTAAAAAATTATTTTTAAGATTAAAATCCTCGTTAAAATCTTTTCGACGAATTATGTTAGCTCTAAGTACCTGCAGTACAGTAGGAGTCGCATTTTTAACGAATGAGGTTGATTTACGGTCGAGTTTAAAATAAATGGATCCCCGAGTTATGTATGCCAGTTTAATCAAACTTTAATACTTACTGTTTCCTCAAAAATCTTCCGTTATGCACCAGCAAATACAAGCAACGCACCTGTCCAGTGACTACCTAATGACGACAGACACGACAGGCCACAGTAGGCCAGTAGGGTACAGACAAGACAACTAAAAAAATGGAGTCAAGTTGATTGACTCAGTACTTCCCACACATTACTGTGATATCAGTTTATTATTTTCCCATAGCATGAAGCTTTAGTCTGAGATCCCCTTGCAACCAAATCATCGGCAGCCTCCCCTCCCCTAAAATTGTCTTATGCCGCTAAGTCTTTCCTTCAGAGGTCAATGGACAGCCTAAAACATCTAAAAACGAAGTTTGAGTTGTTTTCATGCTTTTAGTTTTTTGATTATTGCTATATATACGCTGCCACTGACACGATATTTAACAAACATACGCGTTTTCCATCCTCACCACGGTAATAATACTGTGTCAAAATTTAATTAGAATCAATTTAATAGTGTCCACGTTACAAAATAAAAAAAGATCTAAAGCAATAAATACTCGTATGTATGTATACAGAAAATTCTAAGTCCCTTAGTTTCCGTAATACGCTAGGCAATGTTCGGATGGACCTAAAAAGTTGATTTATGTCGCTAGGTCTTCCTTCACAGGTTAGTGGACAGCCTATTATGAATACAAGAAATTTCTCAGTTTTTCAACCCCCCACCCCCTAACCACCCCAATTTCACCCCACCCAAAAAAAAACGCAGAAAATGATCAGGAACCTCTAAAACGCTTAAAAACGAAGTTTGAGCTGTTTTTATATTTTTACTTTTTTTTATTATTTCTGCGCCGCCACTGCCACGATTATAAAAACCATACGCGTTTTCCATCCTCGCCACGGTAGTAATACTGTGTCAAAATTTCATTAACATCAATTCAACAGTTTCCTTGTAACACAATATACAGGGTGGGCCAATAGTGCGTGGACGGAGGATTGTGGGTTTACTAAAAAATATTTTAAAAATCTGTCACTTGATCATGGTGGGGACCCTCGAGAGCTATAACGTAAAAATATTTTCACTTAAATTTTGACGTTTATACAGGGTGATTCATATCAAACTTACATTTTTTTGAATGGAACCCCCTATATATTATTGCATATTTGGATTCCTTGGTCAATTCTAGTGTGACTTTCTGTATCACACATGGAACTTTAAACGAACCGTTTAGGCGCAAATCACCATTTTTGATATAAGTAGGTATCAGAAAAAAATTGAATATCGCAGCGATTATAAAAGTTAGAAGGCCATGACTTTGCGGTACGACTAAGCATGGAATGCGTCACCTTAGGTCAGACGGCTAAATTTGAATTCTTTTTGTGCTTGGAGAAATCAGAGGATAAATTTAGGAAACTTCAGTCACAGATAACTTGATTTTTTCAAATGAGAATGCCTATTTTAGTTTCAAGAATCAAATGCAAAATTCTATTACCTTTCTAACAATATAGCATTCTTGATATCAATCTTTTTTGGTTTTCATTTTATTTCAAATTTTCAGTCAAATCAGTGTTTTTCAATTTTCCTGCGTGCAAGCAACCTAGCAGGCCATGAAAAATAAACAAAAGCTCATTAATATGGAAGAAACCAACTTACTTAGTAGAAAGATGCAAACTAACTAGAGCAACGAGGCAAGATTATGAAAATTCCTTATAACATATTAGCTCTAACCGGATACAGCAGCGGCAAGATATCTAATGTCAGTGAGTAGCTGGGGTATTACAGAAGTGTTTGTTTTTCACAGCCTACTAGCTATTGAGGTCTACTAGAGCTTGACAACTTTCCAAAAAGATTAAAAATTATGAAACAAAAGGAGAACTACCGGCGATTTTTGCTTACAGTCTACATGTTTAGAATGAAATTTCACATTTAATGGGATAAAAAAATAGTCATTTCCGTTTAGTTAAGTCAAAAGTGAAGATATCCTCAACTGGAGCATTCTGAACATCTATTGAAATAATTGCTAGAAAATTTTAATTCGCTATGTTGTAATTGTGATTATTTCATGTAGTTTTCTGCAAACTAAATTATGTTTTACAATTCAAACAGACTGCAATTCAAATTTCATTTTCCGCGATTTTGCTAATAAGTAAAAGTACCTACTGAAGAATTTGAAGGGTTGCAGTCAGGAGTATCATTACTTTTGACTTACGGAAATGGCTACTTTTTTATGGCATTAAATGTGGAATTTTATGCAAATTTATTCAGAAGAAATAGATATTCTACTGCCAGTAACAATCACTAGTGGTTTTCCTTTGATTAAATATTTTTTTACTGACTTTGGAAATTGGCTAATAACTAGTAGGCTATGAAAAATGAGCGTTCCTGTTACCGCTATTGTTTCTGGTTAGAGCTAATATGTTGTAAGGAATTTTCATAATCTTGCCTCGCTGCTCTAGTTAGTTTGGATCTTTCTACTAAGTTAGTTGCTTTCTTCCATATTAACGAGCTTTTGTTTATTTTTCATGGCTTGCTATGTTGCTTGCATACAGGAAAGTTGAAAAACACCGATTTGACTGAAAATTTAAAATAAAATGAAAACCAAAAAAAGATTGGTATCAAGAATGCTATATCGTTAGAAAGGTAATCAAATTTTACATTTGATTCTTTGAATCAAAATAGGCATTCCCATTTGAAAAAATCAAGTTATCTGCGATTAAGGTTTCCTAAATTTATCCTCTGATTTCTCCAAGTACAAAAAGAATTCAAATTTAGCCGTCTGACCTAAGATGACGCATTTCATGCTTAGTCGTACCCGCAAAGTCAAGACCTTCTAAGTTTTGCAACCGCTGCGATATTCAATTTTTTTCTGACACCTACTTATACCAAAAATGGTGATTTGCGCCTAAACGGTTCGTTTAAAGTTTCATGTGTGATACATAAAGTCACACTAGAATTGACCAAGGAATCCAAATATGCAATAATATATAGGGGGTTCCATTAAAAAAAATGTAGGTTTGATATGAATCACCCTGTATAAACGTCAAAATTTAAGTGAAAATATTTTTACGTTATAGACCTCGAGGGTCCCCACCATGATCAAGTGACAGATTTTTGAAATATTTTTTAGTAAACCCACAATCCTCCGTCCACGCACTATTGGCCCACCCTGTAGAAGGATCTAAAGCAATACTCTCGTATGTTTACACCAGAAAGACCTTTGGTTTCTGTAATAGGCAAGGCAATGTTCGGATGGACCTAAAAAAGTTATTTATGTTGCTAGGTCTTCCTTCATGGGTCAGTGGACAGTCTATTATGAAAGCAACAAATTTTTCAATTTTACAACCCCCCACCCCCCACCACCCCAATTTCACCCCCACCCAAAAAAAAGTAAAAAATGATCAGGAACCTCTAAAACGCCTAAAAACGAAGTTTGAGGAATATTTAATTTTTTTTGTTTTTTGCTAATTACTCCGCCGCCCCTGCACCATTTTCAAAATTATAAGAACATTACCTACTACGACCCCCCAGCATATCGCTGCCCAAATTTCATCACAATCCATGCAGCGGTTACTGAGATTACGAGGACACAAAAACGCGTACAGACAGACAGACCGACAGACAGACAGACCGACGGAAATGAGTGACGTGGATTTTCGTTATGTAGACATCATGAAACGCCCAAAAAGTGTATTATCTCAAAATCGAAAATTTTCGCGATCACAATACTCCCCTCACCTATCGGTGTGGGAAGTAAAAGGTGATTTATGTCGCTAGATCTTCCTTCACAGGTCAGTGGACAGCCTATTATGATACAGCAAATTTTTCAATTTTTCAACCCCCCACCCCCCAACCACCCCAATTTCACCCCCACCCAAAAAAAACTCAGAAAATGATCAGGAACTTCTAAAACACTTAAAAACGAAGTTTGAGCTGGTTTTATATTTTTAGTTTTTTTTATTATTTCTGCGGCCGCTACTGGCACTATTTATAAAAACCATACGCATTTTCCATCCTCGACACGATAGTAATACTGTGTCAAAATTTCATTAAAATCAATTGAACAGTTTCTTCGTTACATAATATAGAACGATCTAAAGCAATACTCATATGTTTACACCAGAAAAATTCTAAGTCCTTTAGTTTCTGTAATAGGCATAAGGCAATGTTCGGATAGACCTAAAAAAGTTATTTATGTCGCTAGGTCTTCTTTCACAGGTCATTGGGTAGTCTATTATGAATACAACAAATTTTTCAATTTTACAACCCCCCAACCCCCAACCACCCCAATTTCCACCCCCACCCAAAAAAAGTAGAAAATGATCAGGAACACCTAAAACGCCTAAAAACGAAGTTTGGGGAATATTTGAAATTTTTCGTTTTTTGCTAATTACTCCGCCGCCAATGCACCGATTTTCAAAATTATAACAGCATTACCTACTACGACCCCACAGCACATCGCTTCCTAAATTTCATCAAAATCCATGCAGCGGTTACTGAGATCACGAGGACAGAAAAACGCGTACAGACAGACCGACAGACAGACAGACAGACCGACAGACAGACAGAACCGACAGACAGACAGACCGACGGAAATGAGTGACGTGGATTTTCGTTATGTAGACATCATGAAACGCCCAAAAAGTGTATTATCTCAAAATCGAAATTTTCGCGATCACAATACTCCCCTCACCTATCGGTGTGGGAAGTAAAATACAAACATGACCCATTTTTTGTTTGCGTACGGTCAGTCTAGGGACAACTGGCGCCTGTCACGAGAAAAATCTGGAGTCGCGGAAGGAGCCGAACTGCCGTTCAGTTTAAGGGACATATATTGTCAAGATTTAAATTCTTGCAATGCCCACATAAATGACCGCAATGCCCGTTTAAATCTCTGTATTTCTTAGCAATGCCCAAAAATCTTACGCAATCCACCGTAATGTCCCGCAATGCCCATCACATACTCCGCAATGCCCGGATTTTGTACACCACTTTGCCCCAGCGTTTACCCCTCGGATACGAACAAAAGGAAAAAATGATAAAAAGCCCTGTTTTTCGTATAAAGTTGTCTTTTTTTTAAATGGAGACCCGTATATTGCATCACGGAAAAAATATATTTTTCTCTTGTTTTCAAAAGTATAGGGGTTCGTTCACCTTATTTTGAAAGGTTTTTAAAATATTTAACTTCAAATTTTCTAAAATATGGAAGTAAACCTCAATCCACTGTAGCAATGGCAACCGAAAAACAATTGAATGCGGTAATGTTTGTGTCATTCTGATATTTTGCCGAGGTAAAAAGCATCGCTTTGTTTACGAGTGCAAATAAGTTCCGGTTTTATTGTAAAAAAATTATAATCAAAATAAAACTTGAAGTTGTTTTCTGTTTATCTGAACGTGCTTCTTGACGGCACAGGTTCGCCAAATGATGCCCTATACTCTCTTCTTGCTTGAGATATATTGTTATTTTTATAAAATAAACGTATAATTCTTAGTTTTTGATTTTCATCATAATAATTTAACGGCATTTTTCACAATAAAACTGGAAATTTTTGCACTTGTGATAAAGCGATGCTTTTTATCTCGGCAAAATATCAGAATGACACAAAACATTGTGGCATTCAATTGTTTTTCGGCCGCAATGGCTATAGTGGATTGAGGCTTACTTCCACATTTTAGAAACTTTGAACCTAAATATTTTCAAAATCTTCAAAATAAGGTGAATGAGCCCTATATTTTTGAAAACAAGAGAAAAATACATTTCTTTCCGTGATATAATAATTATTTAGGGTGTACCGTTTTCGATATAACTTTTATTGAAATTTCCAAGACACCTCAATGGACTAGTATCATGGGTCTGAAAATAATGATTAAATCATTGTAACCCCTTAGTGTATACAAAAATAGGTGTATTGATGCATTTCATTACCCCCTGCATCATTTTGTTCACTAGTAATTTCGTTTTAAAGTTTAAAAGAAAGAATTTAAATTTAGCCAATAACAGCGACAGGCGCCATACGTTAGCAGTGCATTGTTGCCACGATAACTCCCAAATTCCCAAATCGCGGTACTGACCCAATTTTCACGGAACAAACTACCGTTTTATGATCTGCCTGGCGTCAGTTTCGTAAGGGGGCCCTATGGGTTTCATCCATTTCACCTTTTGACTGTGCCACGTGAAAGAAGGTTTTGTGAAAGATTTGTTTCGTGCCGTTGTTGGTTGACAACACGTTGTCAAATGAAATGAAACCTAACCCTATAATTTTATGAACTGCAGCGGTGTGCTTGCTATTACAATTGTACTAGATATATTACAATTTGCCCATAGCTATTACACTATTACTACAATAGCGAAAATCCCGAAAATCTATTACCTTTTACAAAAAATTCATAGATTCCAAAAAATATTTCAAAAATTTAAAATCAAAATCCTGGCTATGGTCTTGGGTTATGCCAACCAGGAAGCGCACCAGATGAATGGATCACGAGCACAGATCACGAGCCTTAACATAGATCATGGCCGACACTCCTGCCTAGATCATGGCCGACTCTACTACCCAGATCATGGCCGCTGGATCACGGAACACAAGGCGATAAACGTCAGCCGTATGTTCGTTCAGATCAGGTAGATGGTAGATCGTCAACACAGCACACGTATCCGACTTCCGATTGGCTGTTCCCTTATAGGACCGTGACGTCACGGTCCTAGCGAAATTCAAATATTTTCCTCATTTTCTCGGCTTTCCCGTGCTCAAAAAAATCGCGGAAAAATTTGAGAAGGTTCTTATGCCATACTCTATCATATGCAATCATAAAAAAAATTCATGATACTAGCCCATTGTAAAATGTGATCGAAAGAATTATCGGTATTCTCGTACGAAGTAATATTAGATCAAAAACACATTTCAAACATACCTAGTTTTTTAAATAGGTGGTGGTGAAGTTTAAAAAACCTCGCTAATGGTATGTAAAAGTATGAGCCTAATATTCTTTAGTGCGGAAATACCGATAATTCAGTCGCATTGGTAATTTTAATGAAGGTTATCTCATGGTTACCCCTTGAGACTTAAACAAAGTATACCTTTTTTCACATATTGAGAAAACGATTGGTTACAATTCGACCAATAAAGTAATTGTAGCCAATTGTGAAGGACCAACTAAATTGGCAAATAACCGCAGATGACTCACGAGAATTGAAGGTTAATCATGCATCGGTTGACTCACCCCTTGTTGGTTGGCGTCGGATGTCTTCCCCAGCTGGGTACTGCGTTGCTCTATCCAGATTCCTAGTTAGCTGAGCGATGTAAGGCTGTGGTCGCCCTTATTGGAGGTACCCACTTACCCACTACACACGGGGTGACGGATATCACGCACACGTCCGTTCACCTCGGTAGTTGAAGTACGACTCTCTCTTTCTTCCCGCGTCAACCGTCCAGACTTCCAACTCGCAAGTCAAAACGCGGGAGATTCGAATATACAAAATTATTTAAATGGTAAATACCAATCGTAACCATTTTCCGCCCACCTAAAAATATATAAAAAAAAATATTTTTTCCAATCATAGTATTCCTATATTACCCACAAAAGAAAATTAGTGGAATTATCCCACCCATAACACAACACGAAAAAAAAAAAAAAAATTATCATATACAAGCAAATCATGGCCTATTGTGCCGGCAAAGGGCACAGTTTCAATAAAGGACGGTCTAACAGCCCTTTACTCGTCTTAACTTGGGCGACTCTCGAAATGTTTCCCGTACCGGGATATAACTTAATAATCCTGCCTAATGGCCACTGTAAAGGACGGGTATTTTCATCCTTGAGAAGAACCAACTGGCCGACCGAGGGAGGATTATGTGGTGTATTCCACTTATGTCGTTGCTGAAGGGTGTGGAGGTACTCCATATGCCAGCGCCGCCAAAAATGTTGCTGCATCTGTTGCACTAACTGCCACCTGTTCAACCGACTATGTTTCACACCCACACAAATCTTCGTCAGGCCGGAGCATTCAGGGGCTCTAATGTCAAGAAATGACCCGGAGTCAAGCTGCCTACATCGTTAGGATCAGAACTCAAACTACACAAGGGTCTCGAATTTAACATTGCCTCAATTGGATTAAAGTGGTGCTCAATTCCTCATAAGTCAACACTTGCGCACCTATCACCCGCCGCAAGTGAGTTTTCACAGATTTCACTCCGGACTCCCATATACCTCCAAAGGAAGGACTAGCTGGAGGATTAAAATGCCACTTAATTTGCAAAGCTTCAGAGCTTTAGCACCCAATAACTGTAAAGTTTATAAGCACCAACAAAATTCGTACCTTGATCACTATAAATATCACTGCAACGTCCTCGCCGCCCTATAAAACGCCTAAGTGCTGCAAGAACAGCTTCACTAGTTAGATCTGACACAACTTCTAAATGTATTGCTTTAGTAGCCATACACACGAAAAGACACACATACACCTTTTGAGAACTAATGCCTCGTCTTTTACCTAAAGACATCCTCAAAGGACCAAAAAGGTCTATGGACCAAAAAATGGTCTACGCCACTATGGGAAAAAGGTTTGACTTCCGAAATTCTAACGGAAGGTAAATCACTCATTATGGGGACCACTGGAGGAGGCTTAACTCTAAAGCATTTTATGCAACGAGATAACACTGAAGCTATAGCCCGTTTGGCAGATAGTATCCAATATCTCTGCCTTAACAGATATGCAAAGTTTGTGGTCCAGGATGACAACTCCTATTGTGCACACTTTGGATAATGAGATAAGTCAATCGATGCTTCCTAGGGAGCAGAATTGGATGCTTCCGATCATAGCTTAGACTAGACTGTCTCAAGCGACCGCCCACCCTCAGGACACCCTGGGAATCAATGAACGGAGCTAACTTCTGTATAGCTTTGGGACAGACCTCCGCTCGACGAACTTTCCGCAGTTCATATCCAATTCAACTCTTTGCACGTCTTTGACCAGAACCACCATAGCCTCATACAATTCAGCCTCGGATAAATTACCTATCTCACGCGGGTAACCCCTTTTTCGACACAAACAATTTTTACGAAATCTCAAACAATAAGCAACAACACGCTCAAATTTTGCGTAAGGAAGAATATCTATTCAACAATTCTGAAACAATACTAGAGCCGTGAATAGTAATACAAACAACCTTTGCTTCTTCTTGTACATCTGTACAGGAAGGCTCACCTACACAAGTTACAGGCCAATCATCCCGAGGAAGCTTAAGCCAAGTTGGCCCCTCCCACCACAAGGGTTGTTCTAGAAATTGCCGAGGAAAAGTCCCCCTAAGAAGCACAGTCACTAGGATTCTCTTTCCCAACCACATGATACCATGAATCAGGAGCTACCTTCTCCTGGATTATAGCTACACGATTGGCTACAAAGCTCCGCCACCTATGCGGAGAAGATTTGACCCACGTCACAACTACCTTCGAATCCGTCAAGCACAAACATTATCTATTTTCTGTGTTACCATTATATGGGATACACAATCAATCAGCTCTGCGGCTAATAAGGCTGCACACAATTCCAGTCGTGGAATCGACAGTCTTTTCAAAGGCGCCACTCGAGTTTTGGCACACACCAAATGTACAGAAATACTGTTCTCCGTGGAAACCTGTTTCAGATAAACTACAGCTGCATACGACTTCTCCGAAGCATCGCAAAAAGCATGAATTTCTGTAAACTTTGCCTCTATATGAAGTATATGTCTAGAATTTTCAACGAAGATAGCTCAGGTAACTCAGCCACAAAAGTTTTCCACTGGTTTGCAACTTCCAGCGGTGGCTCATCATCCCAACCTATCCCTAAAGCCCACAATTGCTGAAGTATTTGCTTGGGAACAATGATTACTGGAGCTAAGAATCCTAGAGGATCATACAGTCTTGCTATTTCTGACAAATATTCCTCTTTGTACAGGACCGTATCTGAGGATGTACAGAATAAGAAAAACAATCCGTAGTGGGACACCACTGCAAACCAACACTTTATTCCAAGAGAATCCTTATCAAATACAAGTGGCTGCTGATGAACCTCAGGTACCTGAGCAAGTACTTCAGAACAATTACTTGCCCATTTCCTCAGTTCAAACTTTCCCAACGCCAATAATTCAATCAACTGGTTTTGAGTATCCAAGGCAATTTCCTTGGAGTTTGCTACTCCAATGGCGTCATCAACATAACAGAAATTCTCAAAAATATTTACAGCTAACGGAAACCTTTCACCCTCATCCCTACACAGTTGCAGCAACGTCCTAATCGCTAGAAAAGGACTAGACGTTACTCCATAGGTAACGGTCTTCAACTGATATTTTCCTTATAGGCTCGTCACCGTTAGGTCTCCACAAAATAGTTTGATAACTAGTGTGAGACTCCTCAACTAAAATCTGTCGATACATTTTGCCGTATATCCGCGGTAAACACATACA
The DNA here is from genome assembly GCA_951848785.1 of Callosobruchus maculatus. Classification (NCBI taxonomy): domain Eukaryota; kingdom Metazoa; phylum Arthropoda; class Insecta; order Coleoptera; family Chrysomelidae; genus Callosobruchus; species Callosobruchus maculatus. Next base: position 15,702 of record CATOUR010000820.1, on the reverse strand, counting down.
AATACAACCTGGAAAGATAACAATATTGAGACGATATCATTTTGTAACTTGGGACCTGCTAGAAGAACATCATTCAAGGACCTTTCCATTGGTAGTTTTAGCTGAAGCATCAAAGACAGTCCGAAGCTTTATTTCACCATTCGCATTCCTTTTCACCACCGCATGATGAGGAATGTAATACTCACTATTAGACCCCACTTGGTTCCCAACTTCAGACATGTGGCCTTGCTCCAAATAGTCAGCCATAAAATCACAATATGCTTCATGTAAGACGGAATCACGACGAAAACGTCCTTCCAACAGCTTAATCTATGTAAAGCCTGTGAATAGGAATCACCCAGAACTGGGGGGAATTCAGAAAAAGGGAAGCTTCACCACATATCTTCCTGAGTCCATACGCCCAACAAGATGACGTAAAGAATTCCTCAGCCTGCTGTTCCTCTCAGACAATGCGACACACTTAGGGATACTTTCAATTTCCCAAAACTTTTTCAATGTACAATCCAATTCCCCCACAGAAGTTAGAAAATTCAGCACACTATTAGTGGAAACACCACCCAACTTGCCCATTAACACCCACCCAAATACGGTGTTAATAGCATGTGGCCCACCATTCTGTCCTCTCACATAACCGGAACGTAAGATCTCACCAAATACTTCTACCCCTAGAAGCAGATCAATTTCCATTCATCATGTGCAGCAAAGGCTCTGCGAGGCAAAGATTTTCTAAATACTTCCACTTCTGAACAACAGCAGGAATTTGAGGTACCTTCTCACAAATCTGAGGTATCACAATAGCTTCCAAATTGAAGCTAGGATACGGTTTGCTGTAGGGAAAGATAACACAAGAGACTTTTCCGAACTCACATTCGATGACATTCCATTAATGCCAACAACAGGGGTTGAATACTCCTTACGAGTAAGATTCAACCTTCTCACACAAGATTCACTAATAAAATTGGCTTGACTAGCAGAATCTAACAAAACACGACATTTGGTGGATCTACCCTCAGAATCCAATATTGAGACTAGTGCAGTAGCAAGCAACATTCTAGGCTGCACAGACAACTTACTTGCCATGACTTGAACATGACTCTCAGATCATTAGAGGTACTACCACTGACATCACAATCTGTCACTTTAGTGTCCGGAAAATGCAATAGTACATGGTGTTTTCCACCACAAACCCCACAAAGTTCTTTTGATTTACATTTATTTACTAGATGAGTAGCTCCCAAAACAATTAAACACATTCTAGTCCGCTTGACAAAGGCATGCCTCTTACGACATTCTGCCTGCAAGAATCTATCACATTTGATCAACGAATGTGGTGAACCCTTGCAAAAATTACACTTTTCCTGTGTTAATTGTGCCAGTCGAAAAACTAAGTGTCTGCCTTCCCTTGGATTAGCAGGACTATTATTCTTTCTAAACCCACCACTAGCAATTAGACACATTACTCCCTTGATATGCGGAAGTAAGGGATGTATTTTCCAGAGCTCGACAGGTTTCTCAACAAATCCAAAAAGCATGTCAAACCCCGGAACATTATTCCCATTATGTTCTAGTTCAAATCGCGTTTAAGGGAAGAAGGTAATTTCTGCAACAATAAATTGAATTTGGTAAAATCCCATAGGTTCAAGTTACTCATCTCTAAAGCCACCAAATTTTCAGAAAATATTGACAACAATTTCGAAGTCAACTGCAGAATCATGCCTAGAGGGAGAAGCATTATAAATTGAAAACCAATAATTGCTCAATAAAACACGTTCATTCTGATATCGACTCATTAATGCATTATAGGCTATTTCATAATTATCCTCAGTAATGGGCACATTCCTTACTATTAGACCTGCCTCTTTTTCTAAATAAGAAATCAAGAACTGAAACTTTTCTATTTTTGACAGCGAATTATTTCTATGAATAAGAGTATTGAATAAGTCGATGAACGTAGGCCACCTTGTAAGGTCACCATCAAACTTCGGTATTTCAATTTTGGGAAGCCTCAAACAATTTTCTCTTACGACCACTGCAGATGTTTCATGCTCACTACGAGCCATCATCTCATCAGAAAGATCTTTATGAATGCCCCTTATTGAATATCTCATATCATCAAACATTGTATGAACTGCTTCCTCCTCCTCTAAGGCAGACTCATCTACCAAGGCTATTATTTCATATTGCAAATTCTCAAACCTCGTTACATACCCATCCAGCTCTCCATACCTGAGAAAAAACTCCGTCCGATACTCGCCATTATCACGAGCCTTCTTGGCCGCCTCAAGAACATTTTTAATAGATTTTAAAACTAGCGCGCGTTGCCGTTGCAACTTCACAACATTTGCATTAGGCATGTTCAGGTATCAGGTAACGATTCAATGTAAACACAAGACCAAAATAATCAAATTTAGAATCAATCTGCTAGTAAACACAACTTCTTTACACAAACAATACGGCAACCACACACAAATCACAAAATTTTCAGTTGTTATTCTTTTTCGAAATCTCCGTCGACTACACCAATTGTCGAAACGCCGGTTTTCGAACCCCCAACCGAATGTAACCAACTGAATCAAAACAACTTTTGCGCTCACGCAATTCGCAAAATGTCAATTTCAAATGCCCAGAAAACTCCCCAGATATGTATTACCAACACAATACACCAAAAGTTGCTTGTTTTCGAATATAACCAATTTTTACAAACAGCGCGCAACACTAACAAATTCCGATGTCACAAAAAAACTCCGTTTTTTGTCAAGGATACGTACCAATTTAGATTTTACGTAGACTATTTTACTATAGCGCGATTTATTTATCCGTGCTCGGAGGGCCAAAAAATGGTTACAATTCGACCAATAAAGTAATTGTAGCCAATTGTGAAGGACCAACTAAATTGGCAAATAACCGCAGATGACTCACGAGAATTGAAGGTTAATCATGCATCGGTTGACTCACCCCTTGTTGGTTGGCGTCGGATGTCTTCCCCAGCTGGGTACTGCGTTGCTCTATCCAGATTCCTAGTTAGCTGAGCGATGTAAGGCTGTGGTCGCCCTTATTGGAGGTACCCACTACACACGGGGTGACGGATATCACGCACACGTCCGTTCACCTCGGTAGTTGAAGTACGACTCTCTCTTTCTTCCGCGTCAACCGTCAGACTTCCAACTCGCAAGTCAAAACGCGGGAGATTCGAATATACAAAATTATTTAAATGGTAAATACCAATCGTAACCAACGATTTTTGTGATACTCATGTTGATGCAGCAAACCGGAAGAAAGTTTTGATAATTTAAATTCAATGTGCCGTAGGTAACGCCCTCTATTTATGATAGCAACACCGTGGTAGAATTTGGATTTCATGTCTTAAAAACTACCCGGATACGTAATTTTAGATCGTTGTACCGTTTCGTTGCGGAATAATTGAGAAAAAAACGAAAATAAAAGTGAAACTTAGACACCCTTTATCTTGAAAATTAATTATTTTAAGGCTTCATATTCCTATCTCAGTTTTCATAAAAATGTGAGGTCTATCACCTCAGTCAAGCGTTGTCGGTCTAATATCTGGACACTCTGTATAAATGTGAGAAAAATCAATGTTTACCAATTACAAATATAAGGTAGAAATGAATACAGCTGGCTTCAACTAGCGGATTGTGGAGGTCATGCACATGCTGACGTCTAATCAATTCGAATTGATTTTATTTCACATTTAATTATTTACGAAAACATGTTTTGATGAAATATGTGTAATTATGCTACAAATATTATTGAACTATAAAAATGGATCAAGTCGACAATTTTTTCTACCATCGATCGCGATGCATTAATGTCAAGGTGCACAAAATGCTCTTAATATCATGTAATTGTAAAACTAATTTGTCATTTGAAATGTTCGATGCGCTTTGTTGCTTGACGTTTCGCCAGAACGAGTGGCTGGCATCCTCAAAAGCTGTTATCTGTTCTGGCGACTTTCAAAAATCTGAGACCGGGTAAGCTGCGTCACCCCAGGCGCCCTACTATTCTTAAAATCAATGGAAAGGAATACTCACAGGGACTGCTCCTCATTTTCACTCTCGTGCTATTTATCCTATATGTCCTGGTTTGCTAATCCTATTCTAACATTATTATTAATATTTAAACTACACCTTTTCCAGTTGTTAATCGGAAAGCGTCAGTTGTAATTCAGTAAGCATCATATGTAAATCAGAACGTATTATTCTGATTTACATGTGACGCACACTGATTTTCATTTGACTGTTCTAACTTACATTCGATATGTTCTTATTTACATATGATGCTTTCTGAATTACAACTGACGCTTTCTGATTAACAACTGGAAAATGTGTAGAGATGACTATAAATTTTGTTTTCTTCATGTCTATTTTTAGACCATAACTTTGACTAACATTCTTGACTCTGTGCTCCACGTAGTCCAGGCGGTGGGGTTTTTTCACAGCAAATGGTCGGGAGTAAATGAAATTTGGTGGTATGGTAGACATTGGTCCCCTGAACCTACACTCCTAAGTTTAGACCTGGGGGTTTCCGAGGATGGGGGTGCAGGAGTGTGAATTTTATTCTCTCCTTAAATCTTTTGAACCATTATTCGATATCACTTACAAAAACGACACTATTTTTCGAAAATCGTTAAGAAGTAGAGTTTTCACAATATGAACTACATTATTTAACGATTTCTAACGAAAATGATGTGAAAAATCGAACTTTAAACTCAAATTTCTCATAAACTGTCCAGCAGAAACGAGTGACAGTATTTTTTGTGTTATCTACAAAAAAAAAAGAATTTTCCATCAAATTCCGACCTGTTTCTTTGCGATTTTTTACTTCCAATACCGATAGGTGAGGGAACGATTATTTGGGTGCAAGGGATCTCAGACTATAGCTTCGTGCAATGGAAAATAAGAAAATCACTATTAGTGTGATGTGTTGGAAGTACTGAGTCAATCACTTGATTTCATTTTTTTTTTAACCAAATGCGTGAGTTTAGGCAGCTGCGGAAATAAAGAGATAAGAAGATATTATTCTGTTAGGGAAAGAATTATGTTACAGGACTTTTCGATAAAAGTTCTTCGTCTTAGTCTGCGATGAAATCCTGATTTTAGTGAACATCACAAACCAAACTTTCGCGGACTTTAGGACGGAAACTATTGGTCGCAAACGAAAAATGTAAAGACCAAAACTATGCAGAATTCTGTTCTCTCCATAAATCATTTGAAGCTTGTTTCAATATCACTGACCAAAACGATGCTACGGCAACCCCCCGAGGCCGGAAACTTAGATGTAGGTTCATGAGACTAATGTCTACCATCCCACCAAATTTCATTTCCTTCCGACCTTTTGCTGTCAAAAGGGTTTTTTTACAACTTAACGATTGGACTAACCTAATGTAATTCTTTCTCATCGCTAGCTAGGAGCACCGTATTTTGATAATCCTTATGTCCTTGCCACCTATCCCGACTGGTTTGAGCAAATAAATTAATTTATCGTGTCTTACGTTATCAAATGCCTCCTCATAATATATAAAAGCAAAGACATTTCTTTGCTGACAGGTTGTACAAATGCCGGTTTAACACAAGCTTTATTGAACCTAAGCTTAGCTAAGGCTGGAGCTTAAAGTTGACATAAGTTGAGTTGTACAATCGCCGGTTTAGCTGAGCCTGATTGATAATGGAATTCACTACGGTTGGCACTAATGAAGCATGCGGACAGTCATACTATACTAAAAAATTAATAAGTTTATGATTTATATTTGTTGAGTGTTCTGTCACTTGTCCGTGCTCAACTGGTCCAATCCGTACGGAAACAAAATAAGATCCAACTAAATAGTTTACTAATACCAGAATAGCCGCTACTGATTGAACCTGAAAAGATCACTGTTTCCGTAAAGGCCACACAAACCTCTCCGCTATATAAAAAATAACCTAATGAAGATTACTGCTTGACACTCATGTCATTTGTAGTCTGAGTGGGGCGCTAAGCCGGCATTGTACAACGGGCGTTTTGCGACTTCGGTGGCTTAAACGCGACCTACCTTAAACCCAAGCTTAAGCTTGCACTGTACAACCGGCCCTTAAAATGGAGTCACGTTGATTGATACAGTACTTCCCACACATTACGGTGATACCATTTTATTATTTTTCCGTAGCATGAAGCGATATTTTACCGAATCATCGCCCGCCCGCCCTCAAAAAAACATCCAACACAAAAACGCTCTTAAATAGTTGCCTCTCTGTCTAGGATGACATATTTTTTATTCTGAAATCTTAAACTTATATTCTAGTCACATGGCATATCAATTTTTCGATATTTAAATCCTGCCTCGGCTAATTTTGACCACTCCAAAAAAATCAGAAAATAATAATGGATCGCTAGAGTTCCCAAATACAGAGTTTGAAGGGCTTTTGTATTGTACTACTTTTTAAATTTAGTTTCACCGCCACTAACACAATTTCCAAGAACCATGACTTTATCGATCTCTACCATGGTCCACGTTACGGTTTAGAAATTTCATTGCTATCCGTTTAATGGTGAGCCACATACACTACAGAATTATCTACATCAATATATCTAATTTTAAATATTATTTTTTGTCTTAAGGTAGGGCAGCATTCTGACATTCTGACATCCTGATAAACCTGAAGCAATGAAGAGCATAATACGACTACAACACAATTTTCACCACTCCAATTTTACACCTCTAAAAAAATTTGGAAAACGGCCACTGACACGATTTCTAAAAACCATGCGCGATTTCCATCCTCCTCAACGTAATAATACTATGTCAAAATTTCATCAATTTAATAATTTCCACATCACACAATACAGAACGATCTAAAGTATTCTCAAGCTATACTTGTATATGCAAATATCAGAAAAAGTTCCTTGGTTTCTGCAATATAGGCAAGGCAGTGTTTGCGTGGACCTAAAAAAGTGTTTATGCTTCTAGATATTTTTTTCACCGGTCAATGACGAGTCTTTTATGAATACAACAAATTTACAGCCTCCCACACCCCAACCACCCCAATTTCACCCCCACCCAAAAAAATTAGAAAATGATTAGGAACCCCTAAAAAGCCTAAAGACGGAGTTTGATGAATATTTGAAATTTTTTTTGGTTTTTGCTGATTACTCCGCCGCCTATGTACCGATTTTCAAAATTATTGCAGCATTACCTGGTACGACCCCACAGCATATCGCTACCCAAATTTATCACAATCCATGTAGCGGTTACTGAGATTACGAGGCTAGAAAAACGCCAAAAGACAGTCCGGCGGAAATGTGTGACGTGAATTTTCGTTATGTAGATATCATAAGACGCCCAAAAAGCGTATTATCTCAAAATTGAAAATCTTCGCGATCCCACCTATCACTGTAGGAAGTAAAAGCAAACAACCTTTATATCAGTGTCCGTGAGTATACGCCTATCGGCGTGAGAAATGAGCCATATTACTTTGCACCCGGTACGAATAGATACGGACGTGTACAAATTGTAATACCATTAGATTTTATGGGAATCCGATAGACTGGCAGCACAAATTCCTGCTGATATATTCGGGTTTCCGTTTCAGATGAGACCTTCCCTTTTAAACGAGCTGCACCTCTGCGAATATCGTTTTAGAACAACTTCCAGAAACTCCTACGGAGTTAGGAAGTATTCGCGGTTACGTGACAAGAATGTTAGTTGAGTTCGCTATCAAGGAATATTGTATGTGTGCGCGAACTTGGGCGGGAAACGCTTGGATGTCCTTGGCACGATCTGCGGCTGCGTCTGGCCAAGAAGTTTCATTCAATATGGAAGTTGCACAATAATAATAATATTCATTCTCTAAAGGAGAATTTTCACAAATCGTATTAGAGATGTCATATAATTTTAGACTGGACAAGACAGTAAAACAAATAATACAACAAAATTACTAAGTATTCAATATTAGCGGTCCAAGAATTCCTCAATAGTGTGAAACAATGTTCTGATAGAAACGTTTTTACAGATTTCACAAATAAATTCAGATTACTCGCAGGTAATGCATTATATAATTTTATCCCTAGACGCCGGACAGTTGAAGGTTACATGTCCTATATTTGCTCGTCTTTCCAGTGTCTGGCACACTGCACTTCCGTGTCGTTCGCTTCCCATAGGTCCTGGAATGTGCAAGGGGTTTCCAAGCTTGGCCAAGATAGAAGATGGTCCATCGTCCGATTCTCCCCACAGGCGCATAAATCATCCTCAGCGTATCCCCATCTCACTAAGCTATCCCCAGACCTGCTCATTTGGCATCTAATCCTGTTGATACTTTTCCAGGTCCTCCATTCCAGTTGCGATCTGGAAAGGAGGCTTTCAATTGGTTTCCAAGTTAGTATGTGGTTCTGTTAGCCGACGCCGACGCTTCCACAGTACTTCTTTGGTTCCTGATTTGGAGTCTTGTCGATGGGTTTGTGGACATAATGGAATTCTTCCTGGATTTAAGTCTGGATGCTGGAGGCTTGTGCCCATATAGAGGGTGACTTTTATTTTAATGACTGTTTGCTTCGTTCTGCCACACATGAGGGGGCATTGAGGGGGGCTATTCCAGCTAAAATATATAAGTGGTCCAGGTTGGTAGGTTTTAAACAGCCCGAGATTATCCTACAGGTGTCGTTCAGGGTAGGGTCAAGTTTGTTAGCATCAGTCGATCTGGAACATACAAGGCACGCGTATTCGACTGGGCTGTGCATGGCAAGGGATGTCGTCCGCAATATGCCAGGGTGAGCTCCCCATTGGGTGTTTACCAGCTTGCGAATCACACCGTTCCTCGCATGACCTTTTGCTATAGTCCTGTCTAAGGGCCGGTTTATCAATGCTTAAGTTAATTCAACTGATTCAACTGACAGTTATCTGTTAATTAGCAGTTATAGTGTTTATCTTTCTCCTGATAACCGTTAACTGTCAGCTAAAGTAACTGCTAAAGTGACTGGAAGTTGAAAGTGTCAGTTACACGGTTAACTCGCAGCTAAGATGTTAATTGCAGCAGAGTATTATGTTTTGTGATTGCAGCCTTATCCTAACTTTTTTATTTTTTTCCTTTGGTTCTGGTTTTCAAGCTACTGCTGTATAAATATTTTGAGTGTGGATTATATTTTGTATCTAGAGTAGGGATTTTTCATATTGGTTTATTATTCTGACAAACGATAACGGTAAGACCTAAGATCCTTTAGAAATTCCATATTTTGCTTAATTTTTTTAATTGATAAAATAAGCTTTATAGATAGGCATTAAATGTATGCTCTTTCATTCACGACTTTTCCTTTTCCCTCCATGTTGCACCGTCTGTGTGTTTATTTTCATTTACCTTATCATATATATTGACAACTTTTATGAGCAGCTGCCTTTCAATTTCAGTGAAATTTCGAAGTCTTTTATTTTTTACGTCAGCTTTGCTATCGATTCTGGAGCTGAACTCATTTTAATCTGATTTATAATATACACACCGATATTTACGATTAGGAACTGCTATTCAGTATCATTCTGCCATTAAAATTTCGTAAACTGACAGTTTGTTCTAGCCAATAGGATTCAACAACGAGTTAGGAATATTTTAGCAGTGTGGCCAACTCAACGCAAACTCTTAGCTACATAACTTTCAGTTACAGAAAGTCACGATAAAAAGGTAATTACTTAACAGGGACTTTGACTGTTGGCCATGCCAAACTGTCAGGTAGGTAACTGGAACTTTTAACTGAGCATTGATAAACCGGCCCTAAGACAAACTGGGCTTTGGCAGTGCTGTAGTCTGGTCCAATTCCATTCGATTTGCAGTTCCTTGTTCGCTTGCCAGTTATCAATATGGAATAGGCAGGATTGAGTTTTATCTGGATTTGGACGTAGCTGGTTCAACTTGTAGTATTCGGCCATTCTTGCTAGGGACTCTGTTAACCTTTTTTCGATTTCTACGATGTCGTGGGATTGGCATGTAATGGCTACGTCATCAGCGCGGCGTAGATAAAAGTATTTGAAAAATAGCCGATAGGTTGATCATTCGTGTACAGATTGAATAAAAGTAGCGCCAGCACGCTACCCCTGGGGGAAACCATACTTCTGGTTCATCCATCGACCCCTCTGTCCCTGGAACTCCACGTAAAATCTCCTGTTGTACAGCGGTGATCTCAGGACCTCTGTCAAGTGGTAATTTCGTGTCATTCTGTAGATTTTTTCGAGGAAGATCATGTGACTAATGGTACCATATGCCGCCGAAAGGTCCAACCACACCGTCCTCGCTTTTTCTCTTTTCGAAACCATCGTCTCATGGATAGAACAGAACGAGCTTGTTGTACAACTATAAGTTCACCGACCGGATCAACCCGTGTGCGAAAGGCCTTACGCTAGTTTGTAATAAATTGTTGCATAGGCGATGAGCATATTCTGTCCGCAAAAATCCAGCGAGGACCGCTAGAAACCTACGTACTACGTAGGATACGGACGGTCAACGTCAACCTATAAATTATTGTTTATACGAGGCAGTAGGTCGTTCGCAGCGCAATGTTTATTGTTTACTCTTCTGAAATAATAATGTGACGAAGCGATGATTCAGCCAAGGTATGTATCGAAATTTGGAATTTGTTTATAACGGTTTTGTGGGTGCAGGTATCACAGTAATGGAGTCGAAAAAAAATCGAATCAAATGTGTGCTGGTAAAGTACGCGTAAAAAACCTTATTTAGGTGTATGTACAGAAAATTGCATGGCATGGTGTTTGGTATAGGGTTAGCCATACGTCGAAAATATTTTGTTAATAGACTTGTGCCCCAAACGACCCTAATTTTTTTTATATCATTGCTTTTGTAATATTTTCAAGAATTCACAAAAATGGACATTTTTTCTTCTGTAATTTTTTTAGAATGTTCCTTAAACTTATTTTTTGTGTGTTTTTGAGCTGTAGAGTGTCCTTTTCCAACTGAAGTAATAATTTGTCACAAGTGCTACCGAAATAAGTAGTTGTAAGCTGACATTGTTGACAAAGACGTTAAAAAAAATAGAGAGGTTAATTTCCACTTGGTGCAAAAAATAAATAAACGCGATAGTGTTCAAGTGCTTTTAAAATCTTCTCTACTTATTACTGTTACAAGTAACTTGTCAAAATTAATGACAGTAAGAGCCCGTCCAGATAAAGCGATTTACGCGCGAGTGGACTCGCGTTATGCGAAAGGGCGTAGCCAGGTACGGGCAGAGGGGGGCAGCTGCCCCCCCCCCTAGTAGGCTATGAGTAACCACAAGCTAGTATTCCGATCGAACCGAAGAGTTCTATAATCAACAGTTGAGAGGAGGTGACTGATTAAGCTTGAGTTTATTATATACGTTGGATTGATAGCCAAAGATTCAGGAATATTGGAACCTGTTGGTAATGCGTCACACTCAAAGACAATCGACATCGACACAGTCATGCATAAATTATATCAAAAACATAACGTCTATCTACAGGATAATCGTAGCTACGGGGACAGAAAATTCCAAATTATTTTAAGTAGTTCGGCCAGTACTGCAACTGCCATTGGAACTCATCTACAAGTTCTGCAACATCACTGCAATCACCGGTCTGAGTCTTCAGGAGATTTTTGGAAGCGATCGATTTTTCTTCCTTATTTAAATTCCATTATATCTTATGTCCACACACACTGGAGCAGCATTTGGCTGATAAAAATTTTCCCTGCTTTCTGTTTGACGACGCTACATCCCAGTATAATTTTGAATGTGTCACTGGTTGATACTTTTAATGCTGAAGTCGAACTATGGTATAACTTGTGGCAGAACAAGGGAAGCAGACATATTTCCTGCAACGAAAAATGCAAAACTAATTTCCTTCTCTACACTTTTCCGTGTTTGTACTCAGAAAGATGGTACACAAAAATGGAGGTTTTTTGTAATGGCACTAGGATGTATTCTCATTAGCCAGAATCATTTTATTCAATTTATTTTTACTTGATTCGGTCTCGTGGACAAACAGCGCATCAGACAGAACAGTGTAAAAGTGCTTCAATATGTACTAAACCTATTGATATGAGAATTCACCTAGTCGACCCTAATGGAAGGATGAGGGGGATATTTGGGAAAGACAGAGTTACATAAGTCTTCTCGCTTAGGGGCCCGTTAAGGCATTTGTTCATAGTAACGTACAAAAAACATAGGCCACGCCACGGTAGGAAGGAATAATTACACAAAGGTTGGAATGGAGATAAAATTGAAAGTGAATTATTGAAAAGGTTTTGCGCAGAACCTCAAAACTTTTAGCTAATGTAAAATAATTACTGCCTTTTTCCATAATAATCGTTTTTTTTTACTGTGTATATTAATATTATTCATAAGAGTAGGCAGAAATCATCCACGTAGGGGCTGCGGGGTTGGGTTGCAATCTTTTATTGAATCACCAACACTTTTAAGGATCAAATAAAAAAGTATTCCAAATAAAAATAACGTCTACTTTGGGCTCCTTTCAATATCAACTTATACACTTATTTGAAAAAAAAGTATCAAAATAAATGCTTCGTGGGGGGGGGGGTTCAGACCCCCCAAACCCCTACTTCGCTATGGCCTTGATGGTAATAATACCCCTGTCCGCCCCTCCCCCCTAAATGAAATCCTCTCTACGGCCTTAGTTATGCTGAAATGTTTGTAATCGCAATAATTTGCAATGTTATATCTCTAGCTCTACCAAATACATGCGAATGCGCATACCAGTTTTACACAGACTACAGGGTAAATTTTTGAACCTGAATCCCCATATGCGCATGAATTATGGGTTTGCGGCTTGGCATTTTCTCACAAGAGTTCTATCAAGATGACCTTGGGGCACGATTTTTCGAACTGCATAATACCCTGAATGCGCATTACATAGCCCTGGCCTACAAGCGAAATGTGTGAGAATTTCTTCAATGACGTTTGTTCACCATTATTATGATGCATGATCCATTTATATTTAAGTCGAGGAAAAGTTGTCTGTACCAGTGGCGGCTGGTACTGAAGGGCACAAGGGCACATGCCCACCCAACCGCCAAAAAAAAAAATGACAATAAAGTTATCTCAATTAAAGCTTTGGTAGATAGATGGCGAACCAATACTTTGTTAAAGTACTGATTCCAATATCTATATGTTGCTAATAAAGCTATCATTCAGTACTTTATTCCTTTATTATTTAATAATTTTGCGTTACATCGTTATACGACTATGTATGTACAGGGTGTCCCTGAATTTCCTTGACACGTAATATTTTCGTAACAAAAAAAAGTTCAAACGAAACTATTCTACCATGTATACAAATCATGTTTTTGTACTTCAACCCGTATAACTCACCTCCAACTCTTTTTTCAAATAGCACTCAGTAGTTTTTCCTGCACAAATTAAGTCCTTATTTTATTTAAAATCTTGTAGTAGGTATCTTTGATTTTATACACAAACCTATTTTTTTCGTTGTCATGGTAAATAAGGAGTTGTTTGAGGCTTAATATTTTCGTAAAAAAAAATAGTTAAAAAGCCAAGTGGGTTTTTCAAGGATAACATGCCATGCCTCCGAAATATGTTTTTGTACTTCAACCCCTAAAACTCACCCCCAAGTTTTTTTCAAATAGCACCCCACAGCTTTTCCAGTATAAATGAGGTCATTGTTTTATACACAATTCAATTTCTTCCGAATTTCATAAGCATAAGATAAATAAAATAAGGATTTTTTGAAGCGTAATATTTTCCTAAAAAAAGGTATGTATCAAATACCCTTTAAAATCCAATTAGTTTTCTTTTCTATCCGTTTTTTTTGCGTCAAACAAACTCTTTATTTTATTTACATTATGCTTATGATTTCACGCAAAAAATAAGTTTGCATATAAAATCAAATGTACCACAAGATTTTGAAATATAATAGGGATATCGTTTATGTAGGAAAACCTATGGGGTGCTATTTGAGAAAAAAAAGTTGGGGGTAAGTTTTAAGGGTTGATGTACAAAAAACATGTTTTGAAAATATGGTCTGATAGAACATATAGTGCCTTCAAAAATTCCACTCAGTTTTCGTTTGACCTTTTTTTGTTGCGAGAATATCATGTGTCAAGAAAATGTAGGGACACCCTGTATACCTAATATGTTACATCAAACGTTATCCCTCCGTCCGCTCAAACCTTCTTTCCCCAGTGACCAAGCGGCGAGCAGTGGAGTGCCGAAAGGGCCCGCGGTGCGAGGGGCCCCGGGCACCCGGGAGGCTCAACTAGCTTGAGCAAGCTTTTTACATAGTAGTAACTATAATACCTATACTCAATTTCATAGGGGCGGAATATGTCTATATCTCATAATTTTCCATAATCAATTAAATATATTTTGCCTTATCTCCTTATCAGTAAATTTGACAACACGACTTGGTGGTCAAACGTAGAATCCAGAACGGCTAGAACAAGTGGCAAGACGCGATTCTGTGCCGTTAATCGATGTATAATCATATTAATTGTACGTAAGGTCTATAAATTCTTATTATTCAAAACATCGAAAGAAAAAAAATTAAAATATAAAGTGGAGGTCACACCAAATCTTTCTATCTAGAAACCAATTTGAAATATCACTGTAGACAGTGCCTATACACTCAGTATATGCAGTATATTTTTTTATGTAGAGTTGGGCCCCGTGAAAAAAATTGGGGGGGGCGAAGACCTTGGCATGGTACTGGCGGCGAACACGACCAAGACCGTGCGGCGTGTGCTTGAAGTCCGCATGAGGACAGTCTCAATCGACGTGTCACGGCGATTTTCAATTTTTATGATAATTTCAGAGATAAGATGGGTGGCACTGGGACACACTGTATATTTATTATATCAATAAACTTGCTTTACTTGAATTTACCAATAGTGTATATAAAATACATAACTATTCTTTGTGAATACAATTAATCACCTTATTGATACAATATGCAAAATACGCTATGATCTAAACATTAGTAATTGATTTAATAAATGCGTTTACGTGCATAGTAAACAATAATCACTAAAACCATAACATTATTTATTATGTCAATAAACTTACTTTGTGTAATTCAGAAACGGTGTTTATAATATTCAGGAAACTACTATTTGTGAATACAATTACTGAGACACATCTCTCAACAATTCATAAATACTCGTTTACTGGATACATAAAACTGTTGGTTGGCGCAAATTTCATAAACAAGTTTGTTGTTAGGAAAGTTTTTTATTATAATTATGTACCTTTTTGGTTGAGTGCGTCTTGTTTGCGCAAACTATACCGTGCAGGCAAGTCGTTGTGTGTGGCCGCCGCTTTAAGCACATGTTGCACTGAACTGTGAGCTATTTTAAAAAACTCATATAATCACCGTGCATCTTACAATTTTAGATATACTACCAAACAGCGGAGGTGGGTTGGCTCAGTGGTTAGAGTCGATGGCTCGTGACTCGAAGGTCCCGGGTTCGATTCCCGTCAGAGGCGGAAATTTATTTCCGATTTTTTTTAATCAAAAAGAAATATCCATAAAAAAAGCTCAGCGAGAATCTCCACCTGGGCCTTCACTGTTGGCTTCTAATTAACAGTGACGGCGGGAAACAGTAACAAAGCCTACACTGAACAGGAGGCTAATGACCAGAAAGCTTACAAAGCATAGATGGTACTAATAGTCTATAATTAATGAATATGTGACTTAGGCACTTCTTGTATCGGACCCTTCAATTT
>CATOUR010000819.1:0-25645 GCA_951848785.1 Callosobruchus maculatus | reverse complement strand
AGTTTTAACGGGCGTATTTAAAGTGATAATCATAAGATATCTGGTTCGGGAGACGCTGAAGAGCCAACTGGCGATCCTCTTTATCCTCCTTCTGATCTTTTTCTGTCAGAAGCTGGTCAGGATCCTCGGCGCGGCGGTCGATGGCGAAATCCCAACGAATCTGGTGCTTTCCCTGCTCGGGCTTGGCGTGCCGGAAATGGCGCAGCTGATCCTGCCGTTAAGCCTGTTCCTCGGTTTGCTGATGACGCTGGGTAAGCTCTATACCGAAAGTGAAATCACCGTGATGCACGCCTGCGGCCTCAGTAAAGCCGTACTGGTGAAAGCCGCCATGGTGCTTGCGCTGTTTACGGGCATCGTTGCTGCCGTCAACGTGATGTGGGCAGGGCCGACCTCTTCCCGTCATCAGGATGAAGTGCTGGCAGAAGCGAAAGCGAACCCCGGCATGGCGGCGCTTGCGCAGGGCCAGTTCCAGCAGGCGACCGACGGTAACTCTGTTCTGTTTATCGAAAGCGTTGATGGCAGCCGCTTTAACGATGTATTTCTTGCTCAGTTGCGCCCGAAAGGCAACGCTCGCCCTTCCGTGGTGGTGGCGGATTCCGGCCAGCTGGCGCAGCGTAAAGATGGCTCTCAGGTTGTCACGCTAAACAAAGGAACGCGTTTCGAAGGCACGGCAATGCTGCGTGACTTCCGCATTACGGATTTCCAGAACTACCAGGCTATTATCGGTCACCAGGCCGTTGCGCTCGATCCTACGGACACCGAGCAGATGGATATGCGCACCTTGTTTAACACCAATACCGATTCGTGCGCGTGCCGAGCTGCACTGGCGTATTACGCTGGTATTCACAGTATTTATGATGGCGCTGATGGTCGTGCCGCTGAGCGTAGTCAACCCGCGCCAGGGCCGCGTGCTGTCCATGCTGCCGGCGATGCTGCTGTATCTGGTGTTCTTCCTGCTGCAAACCTCGATCAAGTCTAACGGCGGGAAAGGTAAAATCGACCCGATGATCTGGACCTGGGTCGTGAATGGTTTGTATCTGCTGCTGGCAGTAGGACTCAACTTATGGGACACGGTGCCTGTGCGTCGTATTCGTGCCGGTTTACGCGTAAAGGAGCCATCTAATGCAGGCGTTTGGCGTACTTGACCGCTATATCGGTAAAACCATTTTTACCACCATCATGATGACGCTGTTCATGCTGGTGTCGCTCTCCTGCATTATCAAATTTGTCGATCAGCTGAAAAAAGCGGGCAGGGCAGCTACGACGCGCTGGGCGCCGGAATGTATACCCTGCTCAGCGTACCAAAAGATGTGCAGATCTTCTTCCCGATGGCGGCCCTGCTGGGTGCGCTGCTGGGGCTGGGCATGCTGGCACAGCGTAGCGAACTGGTGGTGATGCAGGCGTCGGGCTTTACCCGTATGCAGGTAGCGCTGTCGGTGATGAAAACCGCGATCCCGCTGGTGCTGCTGACCATGGCGATTGGCGAATGGGTTGCGCCGCAGGGCGAACAGATGGCGCGTAACTACCGCGCTCAGGCCATGTACGGTGGTTCACTGCTTTCCACGCAGCAGGGGTTATGGGCCAAAGATGGCCAGAACTTCGTTTATATCGAACGCGTGAAAGGGGATGACGAGCTGGGCGGCGTGAGTATTTATGCCTTTAACGACCAGCGTCGTTTACAGTCCGTGCGCTATGCCGCCTCTGCCAAATTTGATGCGAATAACAAGCTGTGGCGTTTATCGCAGGTTGATGAGTCTAACCTGACCGACCCGAAACAGATCACCGGCTCGCAGACGGTGAGCGGCACCTGGAAAACCAACCTGACCCCGGACAAACTTGGCGTCGTGGCGCTTGACCCGGATGCGCTCTCCATCAGCGGTCTGCATAACTACGTGAAGTATCTGAAATCCAGCGGGCAGGATGCGGGGCGTTACCAGCTCAACATGTGGAGCAAAATCTTCCAGCCGCTGTCCGTTGCGGTAATGATGCTGATGGCGCTGTCGTTCATCTTTGGTCCACTGCGTAGCGTGCCGATGGGCGTACGCGTGGTAACCGGTATCAGCTTCGGCTTCGTCTTCTACGTCCTCGATCAGATTTTTGGCCCGCTGACGCTGGTGTATGGCATTCCGCCGATTATCGGTGCGCTGCTGCCGAGCGCCAGCTTCTTCCTGATCAGCCTCTGGATGCTGCTTAAACGTTCCTGATATTTTATTTTCCTCGCTCCCGGCACCCCGGGGGCGAGGCTAATCTCCTGTTTCACCCCGCACTTTTTCTCACAACCTGCAACGCCTCGCTCTGAATTTGAGTATTATTGAGCGATAAAGTCGTGAAGGGATCCTCTATGAAGCAAATTCGAATGCTGGCCCAGTACTACGTAGACCTGATGATGAAGCTCGGGCTGGTGCGTTTTTCCATGCTGCTGGCGCTGGCGCTGGTGGTTCTGGCGATAGTGGTACAGATGGCCGTGACCATGGTCCTGCATGGTCAGGTCGAGAGTATCGACGTGATCCGCTCTATCTTCTTTGGCCTGCTGATCACGCCCTGGGCGGTCTACTTCCTCTCCGTGGTGGTCGAGCAACTGGAAGAATCCCGACAGCGCCTGTCGAGGCTGGTGGAAAAGCTGGAGGAGATGCGCGAGCGCGATCTCAAGCTCAACGTCCAGCTCAAGGACAACATTGCCCAGCTGAATCAGGAAATCTCAGATCGTGAGAAGGCCGAAGCCGAGCGTCAGGCCACGCTGGAGCAGCTCAAAATTGAGATGAAAGAGCGCGAAGTCACGCAGATCCAGCTTGAACAGCAGTCCTCTTTCCTGCGCTCGTTCCTGGATTGCCTCTCCGGATCTCGTTTTCTATCGTAATGAAGATAAAGAGTTCTCCGGCTGTAACCGGGCCATGGAACTGTTGACCGGAAAAAGCGAAAAGCAGCTGATCCACCTGAAGCCTCAGGACGTCTATTCCGAAGAGGCGGCGGCAAAAGTGATGGAGACGGATGAAAAGGTGTTCCGTCATAACGTCTCGCTGACCTACGAGCAGTGGCTGGATTATCCCGATGGACGCAAGGCCTGCTTTGAGATACGCAAAGTGCCTTATTACGACCGCGTCGGCAAGCGTCATGGCCTGATGGGCTTTGGCCGCGATATCACCGAGCGTAAGCGCTACCAGGACGCGCTGGAGCGCGCCAGCCGTGACAAGACCACCTTCATCTCTACCATCAGCCACGAGCTGCGCACGCCGCTTAACGGCATTGTGGGGCTGAGCCGGATCCTGCTGGATACCGACCTCACCAGCGAGCAGGAAAAATACCTTAAAACGATCCACGTTTCAGCGGTTACGCTGGGGAATATCTTCAATGATATTATCGACATGGATAAGATGGAGCGCCGTAAAGTTCAGCTCGATAACCAGCCTGTTGATTTTACCGGCTTCCTCGCGGATCTGGAGAACCTGTCAGGCTTGCAGGCTCAGCAAAAAGGGCTGAGCTTCGTGATGGAGCCGACGCTGCCGCTGCCGCATAAGGTGGTGACGGACGGCACGCGTCCTGCGTCAGATCCTGTGGAACCTCATCAGTAACGCCGTGAAGTTTACCCAGAAGGGGCAGGTTGCGGTGCGCATTCGCTATGACGAAGGGGACATGCTGCACTTTGAAGTTGAGGATTCGGGTATCGGCATTCCTCAGGAGGAGCAGGATAAGATCTTCGCCATGTACTATCAGGTCAAAGACAGCCACGGCGGTAAGCCGGCGACGGGCACGGGCATTGGCCTGGCGGTGTCTAAAACGGCTGGCGAAAAGCATGGGCGGGGATATCACCGTTGCCAGCCAGCCGGGTAAAGGCTCAACCTTTACGCTAACCGTGCACGCGCCTGCCGTAGCTGAAGAGGTGGAAGATACCTTTGAGAACGACGATATGCCGCTGCCAGCCCTGCACGTTCTGCTGGTGGAAGATATTGAGCTGAACGTTATCGTCGCGCGGTCGGTGCTGGAAAAACTCGGCAACAGCGTGGATGTGGCGATGACTGGCAAAGCCGCGCTGGAGATGTTCACGCCGGGCGAGTATGACCTGGTGCTGCTCGATATTCAGCTACCGGACATGACCGGGCTGGATATCTCCCGTGAGCTGACGCGCAAATATGCCCCTGACGAGCTGCCGCCGCTGGTAGCGCTGACCGCGAACGTGCTGAAAGATAAAAAAGAGTACCTCGATGCCGGCATGGACGATGTGCTCAGCAAGCCGCTGGCTGTACCTGCCCTGACGGCGATGATCAAGAAGTTCTGGGATACCTGTGATGAAGAGGAGAGCACCATGACGTCAGTTGATAGCGCCAAAGCCCAAACGATACTGGATACCGCCATGCTGGAGCAGTATATCGATCTGGTGGGACCAAAACTGATCACCGATGGCCTTGCCGTGTTCGAGAAAATGATGCCGGGCTATCTGAACGTACTGGAGTCAAACCTGACGGCGCGTGACCAGAAGGGCATTGTAGAAGAGGGGCACAAAATCAAAGGTGCCGCCGGTTCCGTCGGGTTACGCCATCTCCAGCAGCTGGGCCAGCAGATCCAGTCGCCTGATTTACCTGCCTGGGAAGACAACGTCGGTGATTGGGTTGAGGAGATGAAGCAGGAGTGGCAAAACGATGTGGCGGTGCTGAAAGCCTGGGTCGAGTCCAGAAAAAAATGACCCCGGCTATACCGGGGTGCGCGAATACTGCGCCAACACCAGGGAAATCGTGGCTGCGCCTGATTTTTATGGGTGGTTTTCGCATGGGCGCCGCCTGAAATTTGAGGCCGCACGCAGATAAGATAGCAAATCTTAAACAGTTTGTTACATGAATCAGTGAAATGTGTGAAGCATAGCGTTTTAATCAGAATTTTTAATGTGCTTCAGCGAGTTGCATAGAAGGATCGACAGAATGAAAAAGATTGGTGTCGTGCTGAGCGGATGTGGTGTTTACGACGGGTCAGAGATACATGAGGCCGTATTAACGCTGCTGGCCTTATCCCGCCGTGAGGCTGACGTTATCTGCTTCGCGCCGGATAAAGCTCAGGCAGACGTGATTAATCATCTTACCGGCGAGCCGATGGCCGAAAGCCGTAACGTGCTGGTTGAAGCAGCGCGTATTGTGCGCGGCGACGTTCATCCGCTGGCGCAGGCCGATGCCGCTGAACTCGATGCCCTCATCGTGCCGGGCGGCTTTGGCGCGGCGAAAAACCTGAGCACCTTTGCAGCGGAGGGCGCGGCCTGTCAGGTCGATCCCGATCTGCAAGCGCTTTCGCAGGCGATGCATGCGGCAGGTAAGCCGCAGGGCTTTATCTGCATTGCCCCGGCCATGCTGCCGAAAATTTTTGATTTCCCGCTGCGGCTGACGATCGGAACCGACATCGATACGGCTGAGGTTATCGAGGATATGGGCGGTGAACACGTGCCTTGCCCGGTCGACGACATCGTGGTGGATGAGGATAACAAAATCATCACCACGCCGGCGTATATGCTGGCGCAGACCATCGCCGAGGCTGCCACGGGCATTGAAAAGCTGGTGGACAGAGTGCTGGTTCTTACCGAATGAGCCGTAAATTTACCCCCGCCGGGTGGTTAAAACGGCTTCTGTTACGGATAGTGCTGGTCCTGGCGGTTTTCTGGGGCGGAGGCATTGTGCTGTTCAGCTTCGTGCCCGTCCCGTTTTCCGCCGTGATGGCGGAGCGTCAGGTGAGTGCCTGGCTCTTGGGTGATTTCGGCTACGTTGCCCATTCAGACTGGGTGAGCATGGATGCGATCTCCCCGTGGATGGGGCTGGCGGTCATTGCCGCAGAGGACCAGAAGTTCCCGGAACACTGGGGCTTTGACGTGGCGGCCATCGAAAAGGCGCTGGATCATAACGAGCGCCATGAGAACCGCGTACGCGGCGCGTCGACGCTTTCCCAGCAGACGGCAAAAAACCTGTTCTTATGGGACGGTCGCAGCTGGGTGAGAAAAGGGCTGGAGGCCGGGCTGACGCTGGGGATTGAGTCGGTATGGAGCAAAAAAACGGATCCTGACCGTCTATCTGAATATCGCGGAGTTTGGCGACGGCGTGTTTGGGGTCGAAGCCGCGTCGCAGCGCTATTTCGGCAAGCCCGCCAGCAGGCTGTCGATGTCCGAAGCGGCGCTGCTTGCCGCCGTTCTGCCGAACCCTATCCGTTTTAAAGCCAGCGCGCCGTCAGGCTACGTGCGTAGCCGCCAGGCGTGGATCATGCGCCAGATGCAGCAGCTAGGTGGGCAAGGCTTTATGGAGAGAAAGGCGTTGATGTAGGGCGGGTAAGCGCTGTGCTACCCGCCAGCAAAGCAGACGTTAGTCTTCGTCAAACCCGGCATTAAACAGCGCAATCACCGCCGCCAGCGCCTCTTCTTCCTGCGGGCCGGTGGCTTCAACTTCAATCTGACGACCTTTGGCAGAATCCAGCATCAGCAGCGCAATCACGCTGTTGGCTTCTGCCTCGGTTCCTTCGTCGTTGCGCAGCAGGACTTCAGCATCAAAACCCTGCATCAGCTCAAAAAGCTTCATCGCCGGGCGCGCGTGCATGCCCAGCTTATTGGTGATTTCGACGGTCTGTTTTACGGTCATGTTTTACGTTTTTCCAGCGTGCGATGACGGGACTGGACGTTCTTCCCGCGCGAGCGGAAGTAATCGGCCAGCTGTTCGGCAATGTACACCGAACGATGTTTACCGCCGGTACAGCCAATCGCCACCGTCAGGTAGCTGCGATTGTTTGTTTCCAGCATAGGTAACCATAGCTCAAGGTAGCTTCGCGTCTGGTAGATAAAATTGTGTACTTCTGTGTGTCGGTCAAGGAACGCCGCCACGGGTTTATCCAGACCGGTCATAGGACGCAGTTTTGGATCCCAGTGCGGGTTCGGCAGGAAACGCACGTCGAAAACGTAATCCGCATCGATAGGAATACCGTGCTTAAAGCCGAAGGATTCAAACACCATCGTCAGTTCGCGCTCGCGCTTGCCGAGTAAACGGGTACGCAGCATTTCCGCCAGTTCATGGACGGACATTTCAGAGGTGTCGACAATCAAATCGGCGCGGGAGCGCAGCGGCTCCAGCAGGTCGCTCTCTTTATCAATGGCGCTTTCCAGCGACAGATTTTTACTCGAAAGCGGGTGCAAGCGACGCGTATCGCTATAGCGCCGGATCAACGTATTGCGGTCAGCATCGAGGAACAGTAGCTGAGGCGAGAAATAATCTGGCAGGTTGTTCATCGCCTGCTCGAAGATCTCCGGTGATTCCGGCATGTTACGAACGTCGATACTGACGGCGGCAGAGATTTGCCTGTCCGCAAGCGTTCGCGCCAGGTCAGGTAACAACACTACCGGTAGGTTATCTACGCAGTAAAAACCCATGTCTTCCAGCGCGCGCAGGGCCACTGACTTTCCGGACCCCGAACGACCGCTGACGATCATCAGCACCATATTCCGTTTCTCCTCAGGGCAGCAGTTCTGAAAGCCATCTCCCGATTATGCCTCATCCTGATTGCCTTCTGCTTCAGTGATAATTTGATAGAGCTCCTCATCACTTTGCGCGGAGCGCAGACGGCGACAAATGGTTTTATCCGCCAGACGTTTAGCAACCAGCGACAGCGTATGCAGGTGGGTTTTGGTCTGATCGGCAGGAACCAGCAGCGCGAAGAGCAGATCGACAGGCTGGTTATCGATAGCGTCGAAGGCAATCGGCGTTTCCAGTTGCACAAACACGCCCACGGCACGCAGCGTATCTTCTTCCAGCTTGCCATGCGGGATCGCAATGCCGTTGCCGATGCCGGTACTGCCCATTTTTTCACGGGTCAGAATGGCTTCAAACACGATCTGCGGCGGCAGACCCAGCTGTTTTGCGGCCAGTTCACTGATAATTTCCAGCGCACGTTTTTTGCTCTGGCAGTGAACGCCACTGCGGGTACATTCCTGGTTAAGGACGTTGCTCAGTTGAAGAGCGGAATCGTTGTTTATCATAATTTCACCTAAGCGCTAACCGTACAAATGGCCTGTTGTGTTTCACAACAGGCCGTCCTGCACCCGTTAACTGCCCGGACAATTAGTGTTGTTTCAGTTTATCTTTATGTTTATTGAGCTGTCGCGCAAGCTTATCAATCAAGCCGTCGATAGCCGCGTACATGTCTTGCCCTTCCGCACTGGCATGGAGTTCCCCTCCGTTGACGTGCAGGGTCGCATCCGAGATATGAGTCACTTTCTCCACTTTCAACACAACGTAGACCTGATTGATTCTCTCGAAATACTGCTCAAGTTTCGCGAACTTCGCGTTCACAAAATCGCGTAAAGCCTCAGTAATCTCGACGTTGTGTCCGGTGATATTGAGCTGCATAGTGTCTTCCTTATCGGTTGTGTCAAACCAGTTGTTTACGCTGGTTAGACGGCGGAATGGATAAAGACTCTCGATACTTCGCGACAGTACGACGTGCCACCATGATACCCTGATCGGACAGCATGGTGGTTAACTTACTGTCACTTAGTGGCTTCGCGGGGTTCTCCGCGGCGATCAACTTCTTCACCAGTGCGCGAATGGCCGTTGACGAGGCTTCGCCGCCGCCTTCGGTACTTACGTGGCTGGAGAAGAAATACTTAAGCTCAAAAATGCCGCGTGGACTGTGCAGATACTTTTGCGTGGTCACGCGGGAAATGGTTGATTCATGCATCTCGACGGCCTGGGCAATGTCTGCCAGCACCATCGGTTTCATAAACTCTTCGCCCTGTTCAAAGAAGGCCTGCTGTTGTTCAACAATACAGCGGCTGACGCGCAGCAGCGTGTCGTTACGGCTCTCCAGACTTTTGATCAGCCAGCGTGCTTCCTGCAGGTTGCTGCGGATGTACTGATTATCGGCATCGTTACGCGCGCTGGTGCACATGGAGGCGTACTGCTGGTTGATTTGCAGGCGAGGAATACTGTCGGAGTTCAGTTCAACGACCCAGCGGCCGTTGTGTTTTCTCACCAGCACATCAGGAATGACATACTCTGGCTCGCTGGTCTGAATCGACTGCCCCGGACGCGGATCGAGCGACTGGATCAGGTTCACCGCTTCCTTCAGCACCTCTTCTTTCAGGCGCGTGACGCGCATCAGCGTGCGGAAGTCGTGATTCGCCAGCAGATCCAGATGATCGCTGATAATGAGCCGCGCTTCGTCAATCCACGGCGTCTCTTTGGCAAACTGCGAGAGCTGGATCAGAAGGCAGTCGCGCAGATCTTTTGCGGCGACGCCAATCGGGTCGAAACGCTGAACGCGTTTCAGAACGGCTTCGATCTCTTCCAGTTCAATCTCGTCGTCGCCGATGCTTTCCAGAATGTCGTCCAGCGTCACGGTCAAATAGCCCGTGTCGTCAACGGCATCGACAATCGAGGTGGCAATCGCGCGATCGGTATCGGAGAAAGGGGTCAGCTCTACCTGCCACATCAGGTAGTCCTGAAGTGACTGGGTGGTTTCGCCCTGATAGACCGGAAGTTCATCGTCCTGATAGTCTGCACGCGTACCGGAAGGAGTGCCTGCGGTGTAGATTTCATCCCAGCTGGCGTCCAGCGGCAGCTCGTCCGGCATCTCTTTTTGTTCGAGCGCGTCGACGGTATCGAGCGTTTCAGTGTCCTGCGTTTGCTGGGTATCTACCTCGTCATGAAGATCGGTTTGCTCCAGCAGCGGATTGCTGTCCAGCGCTTGCTGGAGCTCCTGCTGGAGTTCTAACGTGGACAACTGCAACAGACGGATCGCCTGCTGTAGCTGCGGCGTCATTGCCAGTTGCTGGCTGAGCCTTAATTGCAAACCTTGCTTCATGTTCAGCGCGTTTTTCTCCGGTTCGGCGTGATTTAACCTCTACCCTATCAGAGTCTGAAGTCTTCCCCAAGGTACACGCGCTTAACATGCTCATCTTCGAGGATTTGCTGCGGCGTACCGTGGGCAATCAGATGGCCCTGGCTCACGATGTAGGCGCGTTCACAGACGGCCAGCGTTTCACGAACGTTGTGGTCCGTGATCAGTACGCCAAGCCCGCTGTCGCGCAGATGCTCAATGATGCGTTTGATATCAATAACGGAGATGGGGTCAACGCCCGCAAAAGGTTCATCCAGCAGGATGAATTTCGGGTTTGCTGCCAGTGCGCGCGCAATCTCGACGCGACGGCGTTCACCGCCAGACAGCGCCTGACCAAGGCTGTCGCGCAGGTGTTCGATATGGAACTCTTCCATCAGCTCGTTCGCACGGTCAGTACGCTGCTCGTTGGTCAGATCGTCACGGATCTGCAACACGGCCATCAGGTTATCGAAGACGCTTAAGCGGCGGAAAATGGATGCTTCCTGCGGAAGATAGCCGATGCCGCGGCGCGCGCGGGCATGCAGCGGCAGCAGGCTGATGTCTTCATCATCGATGATGATGTTGCCGGCGTCACGCGGAACAATGCCTACCACCATGTAGAAGGTGGTGGTCTTGCCCGCACCGTTAGGGCCAAGCAAACCCACAATTTCGCCGGAGTTGACGGTCAGACTGACATCTTCGACGACGCGGCGGCCCTTATACGCTTTCGCGAGGTTTTTTGCAGTTAATGTTGCCATAGCGAATTAGTTACTCTTTTTCTGTGCCGGAGCCTGACCGTTGTTTTTGTCCTGCAACTGCGAAGGAACAAGCACGGTGGTGACGCGTTTGCCTTTCTCGCTGGAGGCCTGCATTTTCTGCTCTTTCACCAGATAGGTGATCTTGTCGCCTTTGATATTGCTGTCCAGCTGTTCCAGATAAGCATTACCGGTGAGGATGACCAGATCCTTCGCCAGTTCATAGTGCATATGCGAGGCATGGCCTTTTACCGGCTTGCCGTTATCCTGCATCTGGTAGAAGGTGGCCGGATTACCATAACCATCAATAATTTCTTTGCCCTGCTCGCCGCCCGGACGGGTCACGACAACTTTGTCGGCATTGATTTTAATGGTGCCCTGGGTCACAACGACGTTGCCGGTGAAGGTGACGACGTTACCCTGCATATCCAGAGACTGCGTATCAGATTCAATATGAATCGGCTGTTCGGTATCGCCAGTCACAGCAAGCGCGGGAAGACTGGCCGCCAGCAGCGCGCTGGCGATAACAACTTTAAGGCTGAGTTTGTTTGTTTTGAATTTCATAGGAGGTTCTAACCTTTTCAATCAGCTCGGCGTTTTTGCTGCGTAAGTTCCCGCGCATTTTTAGACCGCTGGAATTAAATGTTGTGCCATACAGGGTGACTAAATCCTGCGACGTGACATCTTGGGTGACCAGGTTGATCTGGGCGTTATCCGTCGTAATTTTGCGCAACTGAGCGTCCGCAGTCAGGGCGTTGACTTCAACGTGACCATACAGATAGAGCATACGGTCATTCGTCAGTTTTGCCCGGTCAGACTTGATTGACCACGTCGGCACTTTGTCCGTATCAAAGGTGGTCAGGACCGGCTGGGTAAACCACGAGGTGCCGTCATCTGAAAAATATTCTACATGCTGAGCAATCAGGCGATAGTTCAGCGCGCCTTCGGGGCTATAGACCACGGTATCGCTGTGATCGCTTTTGTAGGTAGGGTCACTCGTGTTGACCACGTCCGTTTGCGCATCATCGCGGTCGGCGAGGTTCACGCCAATCAGTATCAGGACGGCAAGCGAAAGCAGAATGATAACCCAACGTCTGGTTTTACTCATATCGATTGCCCTTTCGCCTCATCAAGCTTGCCCTGCGCCAGCAGAAGCAGATCGCAGACTTCACGGACGGCACCACGGCCACCCTGAATATGGGTAACATAATCAGCACGCGGGATCAGCAACGGGTGCGCGTCAGCCACCGCGATGCTCAGACCGACCTCCGCCATTACCGGCCAGTCGATCAAATCATCCCCGACGTACGCCACATTTTCTGGCGCAATGGCCAGTTTTCCCAGCAGGTCCCGGAAGGCAACCATCTTATCAGATTGCCCCTGATAGAGATGAGTAATGCCCAGCGTTTCACACCGATCCTCTACCAGTTTAGCCTTCCGTCCGGTGATGATCGCCACGTCAATGCCGGAGGTGAGCGCACAGCGGATACCGTAACCGTCACGAACGTTAAAGGCTTTCAGCTCTTCGCCGTTATTGCCCATATAAATCAGACCGTCGGAGAGCACGCCGTCCACATCGAGGATCAGCAGACGGATATTTTCCGCCTTTGCCATCATGTGGGCGCTCACCGGGCCATAACAGGTTGCAAGGGATGCACCCGCATTACTCATTGTCTTATCCTTCATTACACTACGCCTGCGCGCAGCAGATCATGCATATGTACCACACCCAGCAGTTGGTCGCCATCGGCAACCATCACTGAGGTAATATGGCGGGACTGCATCAGGTTCAGCACATCTACCGCCAGCGTGCCCGGACGGACGCGGATCCCGCCAGGCGTCATCACATCAGCGATGCCCAGCGTGCGGACATCCACTCCCATATCGAACACCCGGCGCAGGTCACCGTCGGTGAAGATGCCCTGAATCTTCATCAGATCGTCGCAGATTACCGTCATGCCCAGATTTTTACGGGTGATCTCCAGTAACGCATCGCGCAGAGAGGCCTCTTTGCTGACGTGCGGGATCTCGTCGCCGGTGTGCATAATATCGTTAACCCGCAGCAGCAGTTTGCGCCCGAGCGCGCCGCCAGGATGAGAAAGGGCGAAATCTTCTGGCGTGAAGCCCCGGGCTTCCAGCAGCGCAACGGCAAGGGCATCGCCCATCACCAGCGCGGCGGTCGTGCTGGAGGTAGGCGCCAGCCCCAGCGGACACGCTTCTTTAGGCACCTTCACGCAAAGGTGGATATCCGCCGCGCGGGCCATGCTGCTTTCCGGGCGGCTGGTCATGCAAATCAGCGGCACCTGAAGGCGCTTGAGCACCGGGATCAGCGCCAGGATTTCATTCGATTCCCCGGAGTTGGACAGGGCGATAACCACGTCCTGCGGCGTAACCATGCCGAGGTCACCGTGCGCCGCCTCACCCGGGTGCACGAAGAATGACGAGGTGCCGGTACTGGCAAACGTCGCCGCCATCTTGCGCCCAATATGGCCGGACTTACCCATCCCCATCACCACGACTTTACCGGCACAGTAGAACATCTTCTCACAGGCCAGACTAAAATCCTGATTAATGTACTGATCTAACTGCGCCAGACCTTCACGTTCAATCTCCAGAACGTCTTTGCCTGCTTTCTGAAAGTCAAAACCCGGCTGCAATTCTATTTGCGACATAATGCGTTTCCGTTTACCCAGAGAGAAGAGGCGAGAGCCAGTACAGCATCGCCATCCATACGATAAATCCACCCGTCAGCAGCGCGCCTGCGCCCTTGCCAATCTGCTCTTTTCGCCGCCAGCAGAGCAGGGCGAAAATTACGCTGACCAGCAGCATCACACCGTAATCGCGCGTGAAGACCATCGGGTTAAACGGCCCCGGCGAGATTAGCGCCGGCAGCCCCGTCACGATCGCGATATTGAAAATATTCGAGCCGATAATATTGCCGATGGCGATATCATCTTCCCCTTTACGCGCTCCGGCGATGGCAGTGGCCAGCTCGGGCAGGCTGGTGCCGATGGCAATCACCGTCAGACCGATTGTCAGTTCGCTCATCGCAAACGCGTTCGCCAGCACCGTCGCGTTGTCGACGACCATCCGCGTGGCCATTGGCATGATGATCAGCGCCACGCCCAGCCACAGCAGGGCGACGGGTAAGGTGCCCTCCCGGGGCAGCTCGGCGAGATGCTCACGCGTGAGGCTATCGTTGCCCTGTTTTTCCGCCAGGCGAGCGATTTTAACGCTATAAAGTAACCAGATCCCGGCCAGGGCGAGGAGGAATATACCGTCTCCGACGCTCAGTACCCCGTCGTAAAGCACGCAGCCTGCCAGCAGACTGACGACTAACATTAGCGGCAATTCGCGGCGCAAAACATCAGAATGCACGCGAAATGGATGGAGTAATGCGGCTAAGCCTAAAATCAGTAATATATTGACGATGTTAGAGCCAATCGCGGTACCAATAGCGAGGTCGACCTGGCCATGCAGCGATGCTGAAACAGAAACGATGATTTCAGGAAGCGAAGTGCCTACACTAACCACCGTCATCCCAATAATGATGGGCGGCATGCCGATGAGTCGACAGAGAATTGATGCGGCAAAGACCAAACGGTCAGCACTGTAGACCACCAACAGTAAACCAATTATTAACAGTGCTGTTGCTAAAAGCATCAAAAGTCCTTTCTTCAGGTATACTCGCTGGTCCACTGCGCACGAATATTGGCGCCAGATGAAGTCTGAGACGTAACGAATTCCTAATTTTGACTTTATGCGCCGGAAAAGTAAAACAAATGCCAGCTTTAGCTAACCCCAATAGCGAATATTCTGTAAAAATGCGGGGTTTAGGGCTGATTTACGCTTCATGCCAGCCGTGAAGCAAGGTAAGAAAGGAACCATAAATGAGCCAAACGATGGCGAATATAGTCGATGTCCGGGGCGTCAGTTTTTCTCGCGGCAACCGGTTAATATTTGATGATATTTCGCTGACCGTGCCGCGTGGTAAAATCACCGCCATCATGGGGCCGTCAGGGATCGGTATAAACGACGTTGCTGCGTCTTATCGGTGGGCAAATCCCCCCTGATAGCGGCGAAATTCTCTTCGACGGCGAAAACGTCCCGGAGATGTCTCGCTCACGCCTCTACACGGTTCGCAAACGGATGAGCATGCTCTTTCAGTCGGGCGCGCTGTTCACTGACATGAACGTTTTTGACAACGTGGCCTATCCATTGCGCGAGCACACCCATCTTCCGCC
This sequence comes from Callosobruchus maculatus, assembly GCA_951848785.1. Lineage (NCBI taxonomy): Eukaryota > Metazoa > Arthropoda > Insecta > Coleoptera > Chrysomelidae > Callosobruchus > Callosobruchus maculatus. Next base: position 10,818 of record CATOUR010000819.1, on the reverse strand, counting down.
TGCGCTGCTGCAAAGCACGGTGATGATGAAGCTTGAAGCCGTGGGGCTGCGGGGCGCTGCGAAGCTTATGCCGTCTGAACTCTCGGGTGGGATGGCGCGCCGCGCCGCGCTGGCGCGCGCTATTGCACTGGAACCCGATCTCATCATGTTCGACGAACCGTTCGTCGGGCAGGACCCTATCACCATGGGCGTGCTGGTGAAGTTAATTTCAGAGCTGAACAGCGCCCTTGGCGTCACCTGCGTGGTGGTTTCTCACGACGTGCCGGAAGTGCTGAGCATTGCTGATTACGCCTACATTGTGGCTGATAAAAAGATCGTCGCCCACGGCAGCGCCCAGGCGTTGCAGGAGAATGGCGATCCGCGCGTGCGGCAGTTCCTGGACGGCATCGCGGACGGGCCTGTGCCTTTCCGCTATCCGGCGGGTGACTATCATGACGATTTACTGGGAATAGGGAGTTAAGCCACTCATGCTGTTAAATGCGTTGGCTGGTCTTGGACACCGTGGCCTAAAAACCATCAGTACGTTCGGGCGTGCCGGATTAATGTTGTTCAACGCGCTGGTGGGCAAGCCGGAGTTCCGCAAGCACGCGCCGTTGCTGGTGCGGCAGCTTTATAACGTCGGCGTTTTGTCGATGCTTATCATCATCGTGTCGGGCCTGTTTATCGGCATGGTGCTGGGGTTGCAGGGGTATCTGGTGCTGACTACCTACAGCGCGGAAACCAGCCTTGGCATGCTGGTGGCGCTCTCGCTGCTGCGTGAGCTTGGGCCGGTCGTGGCCGCGCTGCTGTTCGCCGGACGTGCCGGGTCGGCGCTGACGGCGGAAATCGGCCTGATGCGCGCAACCGAGCAGCTCTCCAGCATGGAGATGATGGCGGTCGATCCGCTGCGCCGGGTCATCTCTCCGCGCTTCTGGGCCGGGGTAATCTCCTTACCGTTGCTGACTATCCTCTTTGTGGCGGTAGGTATCTGGGGAGGCGCGCTGGTTGGCGTTAACTGGAAAGGGATTGACGCCGGATTCTTCTGGTCTGCCATGCAGGACGCCATCGACCTGCGGATGGATTTGATTAACTGTCTGATCAAGAGCGTGGTTTTCGCTGTGACGGTTACCTGGATTGCGTTGTTTAACGGTTATGATGCCATTCCAACGTCGGCGGGCATTAGCCGTGCAACGACACGTACTGTCGTACATTCGTCGCTGGCCGTTTTGGGTCTGGATTTTGTGCTCACCGCACTGATGTTTGGGAATTGAGTTCATGCAAACGAGAAAAAATGAAATTTGGGTCGGCGTGTTTCTGCTTCTGGCGCTGCTGGCCGCGCTGTTTATCTGCCTGCGTGCGGCGGACATTACCTCTGTCCGCACCGAGCCGACGTACCGCATCTACGCGACCTTCGATAACATCGGCGGCCTCAAGGCGCGCTCACCGGTTCGTATTGGTGGCGTCGTTATCGGCCGGGTCTCAGACATTACGCTGGATGAGAAAACCTATCTGCCGCGCGTCGCGATGGATATTGAAGAGCGCTACAACCACATTCCGGACACCAGCTCGCTTTCCATCCGCACTTCCGGCCTGCTGGGGGAGCAATACCTGGCCCTTAACGTTGGTTTTGAAGATCCTGAGCTGGGAACGACTATCCTTAAAGACGGTAGCGTAATCCAGGATACCAAGTCAGCGATGGTGCTGGAGGATATGATTGGTCAGTTCCTTTACAACAGTAAAGGGGATGATAAAAAGTCTGACGATGCCCCTGCGCAGAGTGAAGACCACACCAACGTCGAACCGACGCCAGGCGCGACGAATTAATTTCAGGAGAAGTCCATGTTTAAACGACTGTTAATGGTTGCCATGCTGGTCATTGCCCCTCTTACCGCGGCGCACGCTGCGGATCAGAGCAATCCGTACAAGCTGATGAATGAGGCCGCGAAGAAAACCTTCGACCGTCTTAAAAATGAACAGCCTAAAATCCGCTCTAACCCTGACTATCTGCGCGATGTGGTAGACCAGGAGCTGCTGCCGTACGTGCAGATCAAATATGCCGGCGCGCTGGTGCTGGGCCGTTACTACAAAGATGCGACCCCGGCGCAGCGTGAGGCTTACTTTGCCGCGTTCCGTGAATACCTGAAGCAGGCTTACGGCCAGGCGCTGGCGATGTACCACGGCCAGACCTATCAGATTGCCCCTGAACAGCCGCTGGGCGATGCCACCATCATTCCTATCCGCGTGACGATCGTCGATCCAAACGGTCGCCCACCGGTTCGTCTGGACTTCCAGTGGCGTAAGAACAGCCAGACCGGAAACTGGCAGGCGTACGACATGATCGCTGAAGGCGTCAGCATGATCACCACTAAACAGAACGAGTGGAGCGATCTGCTGCGCACCAAAGGCATTGATGGCCTGACTGCACAGCTTCAGTCTATCTCTCGTCAGAAAATTACGCTGGACGAGAAGAAGTAATGTCGCAGCAACTTAGCTGGGCGCGCGACGGCGAGACGCTGGCGCTGACGGGGGAGCTGGATCAGGATCTGCTTAACCCGCTGTGGGACGCTCGCCATAACGCGATGCAGGGCGTGACGCGGATTGACTTACATGGCGTCACGCGGGTGGATACCGCCGGTATTGCCCTGCTGGCGCACCTTGTTGCCACAGGTAAGAAGCAGGGGAGCAACGTTACCCTGGCGGGGGTAAGCGATAACGTCGTTACCCTTGCAAAGCTTTACAATTTGCCTGAGGACGTATTACCTCGCTAACTTTTTCAGTACGTTACTTCCGAAAGCCCCGTCAGTTTACTCGTCGGGGCTTTTTGCTTGTTTAAGACCGCGTCACTTTGCTCTAAGATGTTGGGCTTGTTTTCACTATCAGATGATGTAGACCCCATGGAAAATAATGAAATCCAGACTGTGCTGATGAATGCACTCTCCCTTCAGGAAGCCCACGTCTCTGGCGATGGCAGTCACTTCCAGGTTATTGCTGTGGGTGAGATGTTCGACGGAATGAGTCGCGTGAAGAAACAGCAGGCTGTGTACGCGCCGCTGATGGAATATATTGCGGATAACCGCATCCACGCCCTGTCGATTAAAGCGTTCACCCCACAGGAGTGGGCTCGCGATCGCAAACTAAACGGTTTTTGAGCTGAGGGCGAAACGCCCGCAGCACGGTTGAATTTATAAGAGAGCAAACGATGGATAAATTTCGTGTACAGGGACCAACGCGTCTCCAGGGCGAAGTCACAATTTCTGGCGCTAAAAACGCCGCGCTGCCCATTCTTTTCGCTGCGCTGCTCGCAGAAGAGCCGGTAGAGATCCAGAACGTACCGAAGCTGAAAGATATCGACACGACCATGAAGTTGCTCGGCCAGTTGGGCACCAAAGTGGAGCGTAACGGTTCCGTCTGGATCGATGCCAGCAACGTGAACAACTTCTCAGCACCGTATGAGCTGGTGAAAACCATGCGCGCATCCATCTGGGCGCTTGGCCCGCTGGTGGCACGTTTCGGTCAGGGACAGGTTTCACTGCCGGGCGGTTGTGCCATCGGCGCGCGTCCGGTCGATCTGCACATCTTCGGCCTGGAAAAGCTGGGCGCAGAGATCAAGCTGGAAGAGGGTTACGTTAAGGCGTCCGTGAATGGCCGTCTGAAAGGCGCGCACATCGTCATGGACAAGGTGAGCGTGGGCGCAACAGTCACCATCATGTCGGCTGCTACGCTGGCGGAAGGCACCACCATCATCGAAAACGCCGCTCGCGAGCCGGAAATCGTTGATACCGCGAACTTCCTGGTGGCGCTGGGTGCGAAAATTAGCGGACAGGGTACTGACCGCATTACCATCGAAGGCGTTGAGCGTCTGGGTGGCGGCGTGTATCGCGTACTGCCAGACCGTATCGAAACCGGTACCTTCCTGGTGGCCGCGGCTATTTCTGGCGGTAAAATTGTCTGCCGCAACGCCCAGCCTGATACCCTGGATGCGGTGCTGGCGAAGCTGCGCGATGCGGGTGCGGATATTGAAATCGGTGAAGACTGGATCAGCCTGGACATGCATGGCCAGCGTCCTAAAGCCGTTAATGTGCGCACTGCGCCACACCCGGCATTCCCGACGGACATGCAGGCGCAGTTTACCCTGCTGAACCTGGTAGCTGAAGGCACGGGCTTTATCACGGAAACCATCTTCGAGAACCGTTTCATGCACGTACCGGAACTGATCCGTATGGGTGCGCATGCTGAAATCGAAAGCAACACGGTAATCTGTCACGGCGTTGAAAAACTGTCCGGTGCGCAGGTCATGGCGACCGATCTGCGCGCGTCTGCGAGTCTGGTACTGGCAGGCTGCATTGCGGAAGGCACTACCGTTGTCGATCGTATCTACCACATCGATCGTGGTTACGAGCGTATCGAAGACAAACTGCGCGCGCTGGGTGCAAATATCGAGCGTGTTAAGGGCGAGTAATCTTTCCGGCACCCCCCTGCCAGACCAGGCCGGGGGATTGCTGTTCCTGTCAGTCCGGGTGCATCAGTCCTGATGTGCTTTCTTCACTTTGCTCTGGCGCATCATGCGCGTTCTGTCGATAAATTCATGGGTAACGGGATCGTGGTAGCGTGACGGCCAGATTATCCACGGATGCGTTTCCAGCGCCGTTGCGATAATCAGCTCCCCCTTTGGCCATGGGCGGGTCAGCGCGTTTGCCAGCGTCGACGAGCTCAATCCATTACGACGTGATTCGGCAGCCAGCGATGTCCCTTTTTTTACGCAGCGCCGCAATAATGTCAGCAGAATGCCAGTCGATGAATTTTGTATCCATAATGCTGTCCTTGTGTTCGTTATCGTCCACGCCTTTTCGTGTGAAAAGACAGCATTACTATACCCACTTCGAACATGCGATTTAAAAAGTTCATGTTACGAGAAGCAATATTCAGATAAGACACGGCTTTATGCATGCGGCCTGTAACCGGATGAATTTACACGAATATGGAATTTACTGGAGCATACTGAAATCTCCCTGCGGGGCGCAGGGAGAGGAGGAAGGAATTAACGATTCGCGCTGAACGGCGATGTGAGCAAGGCCTATAAGCGCATCACGCCACGGGCTGTCAGGGATCACCTGAATCGCGGCGATGGCTTTATCCGCTTCTTCTTCAGCACGCTGACGCGTCCATTCCAGCGAGCCGCAGATTGCCATTGTTTCCAGTACTGGTTCCAGAAGATGGCGACCATTTCCCTGCTCGATTGCTTCACGGATCATCTGCGCCTGTTCCGGCGTGCCATTGCGCATGGCGTGGAGCAGCGGCAGCGTTGGTTTGCCTTCGTTCAGGTCATCACCGACGTTTTTGCCGAGCGTTTCGCCGTCTGCGCTGTAGTCCAGCAGGTCATCGATCAGCTGGAACGCCGTGCCGAGGTAACGGCCATAGTCCTGAAGGCCTTTTTCCTCCGCTTCGCTACAGCCTGCCAGAATGCCAGAGCACTGCGCGGCCGCTTCAAACAGGCGCGCGGTTTTGCTGTAAATCACGCGCATGTAGTTTTCTTCGGTGATGTCCGGGTCGTTGACGTTCATCAGCTGCAGGACTTCACCCTCAGCAATAACGTTGACGGCCTCTGACATCACTTCCAGCACCTTCAGCGAGCCCAGGCTGGTCATCATCTGGAAGGCGCGGGTATAGATAAAATCCCCCACCAGGACGCTTGCCGCATTGCCAAACGCCGCGTTGGCGGTGGCTTTACCGCGGCGCATGTCCGACTCATCCACAACGTCGTCGTGAAGCAGGGTGGCGGTGTGGATAAATTCGATCAGCGCTGCGATCGTGACGTGAGCATTTCCCTGATAGCCAACCGCGCGAGCGGCCAGAATGGCAATCATCGGACGAATGCGTTTGCCGCCGCCGCTGACGATGTAATAGCCCAACTGATTGATCAGCTGAACGTCAGAGTTGAGTTGCTCCAGGATTGCTGCATTTACACCCGCCATATCTTGCGCGGTTAACTCATTGATTTTTTCTAAATTCATCGCAAAAGCCGGGCTTTTTATCCTGTTTATCCCACACGATATGGGTTCACAAAGGGTTTCGGTTTATAAATAGTATTGCTGATTGTACTGAAAAAACGGCGCAGATAAACGTTACCGTACGTGTTGTGTTTTTTTTCTTCATGTATTGATGCTAGCACTTGTCAAAGGCTCGCGTTTTGCGTAAATATTCGCGCCTATTGTGAATATTTATAGCGCACTCTGAATCATACGAGGATGTGCGCGGAAGCGGAGTTTATATGTACGCGGTTTTCCAAAGTGGTGGTAAACAACACCGAGTAAGCGAAGGTCAGACCGTTCGCCTGGAAAAGCTGGACATCGCAACTGGCGAATCTGTTGAGTTCGCTGAAGTTCTGATGATCGCAAACGGTGAAGAAGTCAAAATCGGCGTTCCTTTCGTTGATGGCGGCGTTATCAAAGCTGAAGTTGTTGCTCACGGTCGTGGCGAGAAAGTTAAAATCGTTAAGTTTCGTCGTCGTAAACACTATCGTAAGCAGCAGGGCCACCGTCAGTGGTTCACTGATGTGAAAATTACTGGCATCAGCGCCTAAGACCTGAGGAGAGATTTAAATGGCACATAAAAAGGCTGGCGGCTCCACACGTAACGGTCGCGATTCAGAAGCTAAACGCCTGGGCGTTAAGCGTTTCGGTGGCGAATCCGTTCTGGCGGGTAGCATCATCGTTCGTCAGCGTGGCACCAAGTTCCACGCGGGTACCAACGTAGGTTGCGGTCGTGACCACACTCTGTTTGCTAAAGCAGACGGTAAAGTGAAATTTGAAGTTAAAGGCCCGAACAACCGTAAATACATCAGCATCGTTGCTGAGTAAGGTTTTCTCGGTCCGGTAACGGATTAAAGCCCCGCAACACGTTGCGGGGCTTTTTACATTGGAAACCCGGAAAATTTTCTGTAGGGAAAACGGGCATGAAGCAGCAGGCCGGCATTGGTATTCTTTTGGCGCTCACCACCGCAATGTGCTGGGGTGCACTGCCAATTGCAATGAAGCAGGTACTGGAAGTGAGTGGAGCCGCCTACGGTGGTGTTTTATCGCTTCCTGATGGCAAGCATCGGCCTGGGCGCCATTCTGGCTGTCAAAGGTAAGCTGCCACCGCTGCGCATCTTCCGTAAGCCGCGCTGGCTGGTGTTACTGGCTATCGCGACGGGCGGTCTGTTCGGTAACTTCATCCTGTTCAGCTCTTCCCTGCAATATCTTAGCCCCACGGCGTCACAGGTGATTGGTCAGCTTTCACCGGTCGGCATGATGGTCGCCAGCGTATTCATCCTCAAGGAGAAGATGCGCGGGACGCAGATTATCGGGGCAAGCATGCTGCTTTGCGGTCTGGTGATGTTCTTTAACACCAGCCTGATCGAGATATTCACCCGCCTGACGGATTACACCTGGGGTGTGATTTTTGGGGTGGGTGCAGCAACGGTCTGGGTGAGTTATGGCGTCGCGCAAAAGGTGTTATTGCGCCGTCTTGCCTCACAGCAGATCCTCTTTTTGCTGTACACTTTGTGTACACTGGCATTATTGCCGTTAGCGAAGCCGGGTGTTATCGCCCAGCTCAGCGACTGGCAGCTGGCGTGTCTCATTTTTTGTGGGCTTAACACGCTGGTCGGTTATGGCGCGCTGGCCGAAGCAATGGCGCGCTGGCAGGCAGCACAGGTGAGCGCCTTAATCACGCTTACCCCGCTGTTTACGCTGTTATTTTCAGATTTGTTATCAATGGCCTGGCCCGATGTCTTCGTCAAGCCGATGCTCAACCTGTTGGGCTATCTCGGTGCGTTTGTCGTGGTTGCGGGCGCGATGTATTCCGCCATTGGTCATCGTCTCTGGGGACGTTGGCGCAAAAATGAAGCGGTCCCCGCTCAGGCGAATGAGTTACGGAGAGTAAAATGAAGTTTGTTGATGAAGCGACGATTCTGGTCGTGGCAGGTGATGGCGGTAACGGTTGTGTAAGCTTCCGCCGTGAAAAATATATTCCTCGTGGCGGCCCTGACGGCGGTGACGGTGGAGACGGTGGTGACGTGTGGCTGGAGGCGGATGAGAACCTCAACACGCTGATCGACTACCGTTTCGAAAAATCTTTCCGCGCCGAGCGTGGTCAGAACGGCCAGAGCCGCGACTGTACCGGTAAACGCGGTAAAGACGTGACGATCAAGGTGCCGGTGGGCACGCGTGTGATCGACCAGGGCACGGGCGAAACCATGGGTGATATGACCAAACACGGTCAACGCCTGATGGTGGCGAAAGGCGGCTGGCACGGTCTGGGCAACAGCCGTTTCAAATCCTCCGTTAACCGTACCCCGCGTCAAAAGACAATGGGTACCCCGGGAGATAAGCGCGATCTGCAGCTGGAACTGATGCTGCTGGCAGACGTGGGCATGCTGGGTATGCCAAATGCCGGTAAGTCGACGTTTATCCGCGCTGTCTCTGCTGCGAAACCAAAAGTGGCGGACTATCCGTTTACGACGCTGGTTCCGAGCCTCGGCGTTGTCCGTATGGATAACGAGAAGAGCTTCGTGGTGGCTGACATCCCGGGTCTGATTGAAGGCGCAGCAGAAGGCGCTGGCCTGGGTATTCGCTTCCTGAAGCACCTTGAGCGCTGCCGCGTCCTGCTGCACCTCATTGATATCGATCCAATCGACGGCTCCGATCCGGTTGAAAACGCCCGGATCATCATCGGCGAGCTGGAAAAATACAGTGAGAAACTGGCGGATAAACCACGCTGGCTGGTCTTCAACAAGATCGACCTGATGGACAAAGCGGAAGCCGAAGCGAAAGCTAAAGCGATCGCTGAAGCGATGGGCTGGGAAGATAAGTACTATCTGATCTCTGCCGCGAGCCAGGTTGGCGTGAAGGATCTCTGCTGGATGTGATGGACCTTTATCATCGAAAACCCGGTGGTTTCAGGCGGAAGAAGCGAAACAGCCTGAAAAAGTCGAATTCATGTGGGATGACTACCACCGCCAGCAGCTCGAAGAGCTGGAAGCGGAAGAAGATGATGAAGACTGGGACGACGACTGGGATGAAGACGACGAAGAAGGCGTCGAGTTCATCTACAAGCACTAAATCCCGCATAAAGCCCCTTAACGGGGCTTTTTTTTATCCTATCTTCGCGGGTAGCCAGCAGCTGGCGATTAGGCCGCCCTCGGCGCCGTTCTCCAGCGTTAAACGGCCATGATGGAGCTGCACGATGCGCTGTACGATGCTCAGCCCAAGGCCGCTGCCACCGTAGCGCTGATCGAGGCGTCGGAAAGGTTCGGTGATTCGACTGTCGGTGCGCATCGTCAATACCCGGACCCTGGTCGATAACGCTGACCCGGGTACCGTCCTCCGTCTCTGCTAACGTCACTTCAATCGTCGTCCGTGCCGGGCTGTAACGGGCGGCGTTCTCCAGCAGATTCCTTAACATCAGACGCAGCAGGACGGCATCGCCCCTGTACCGTCAGCGGGCTGTGAGCAGGCCATATCACCGTATGCTCTCTGGCTTCATGCTCCAGGCTGAGCGGTGCAATGATCGTCTCCGTCCAGTTAACGGTTTCGTAGTGACCGCTTGCCATCGCCTGTCCGGCACGCGCCAGCATCAGCAGCTGTTCCACCGTATGCATAAGCTGATCGATGCGGCTTACCAGCGGGGCGGCCTGCGGCGATCCGGACTGAGCCATCAGTTCAAGATGGAGCCTGATACCCGCAAGCGGCGTTCGCAGCTCGTGCGCCGCGTCGGCGGTAAACAGGCGCTCCTGTTGAATAGTATGATCCAGCCGGGCGAGAAGCTGATTCAGCGAGGTAGTCACCGCGCCAATCTCTTCCATGTCGGAGTACATCGGCAGGGGAGTGAGATTATCCGCCGAGCGGTTCGCAAGGCTGGCCCGCAGCTTATTGAGGGGGCGGGTGATCCAGGTTACCGCCCAGAATGAGAAGAACAGGGTAAAACCGACCATCACCAGAGAAGGAACCAGCAGGGAGGCGCTTCGCGGATCTCTTTTTCGACATGGTTGTTGCGCGATTTCGCGGACAACGTTTCGTTCACCAGAAAACCGATTTGCTCGCGGCTCTCATGCCACAGCCAGATCACGCTAATCAACTGGAAAAATAACAGAATAACCGCCAGCAACACCATCAACCGCCGGCGCATACTGTTCATTTCTGGCTCTCCAGACGGTAGCCCACGCCGCGGACGGTTTTAATGCGATCTTTACCGAGCTTGCGCCGCAGATTATGGATATGGACTTCAAGCGTGTTTGATCCCGGATCGTCCTGCCAGGAGTAAATGTCCTGCTGCAGCGTTTCACGGTGCACCGTCTGCCCGCTGCGCATGATCAGGCGCGTAAGCAGGGCAAACTCTTTTGGCGTCACTTCCACCGGCTGGGACCGGCGCAGCACCTGCTGGGTTTGCAGATTAAGGGTAATATCCCCGTCCGTAAGCAGGTTGTCACTGTGGCCCTGATAGCGGCGGATCAGCGCCCGCACGCGGGCCTGTAGCTCGGCAAGGGCAAAGGGTTTTACCAGATAATCGTCAGCGCCAGAATCCAGCCCGTTGATTCTGTCCTCTATGGCATCGCGGGCCGTGAGGATCAGTACGGGGTTATCCACTCCGCGACGACGCCACTGGCTCAGCAGCGTCGCCCCGTCTTTATCCGGCAGGCCCAAATCCAGGATCACCAGGCTGTATTCGCCGCTCTGGATCAGGGCATCCGCTTCAGCAGCCGTGGCGGCACAATCCAGGGCGTAGCCTTCGTTCCCCAGCGCCAGCGCTAACCCTTCCTGCAATAACAGATCGTCTTCAACTATAAGTAGTTTCATCGCT
>CATOUR010000818.1:0-37252 GCA_951848785.1 Callosobruchus maculatus | reverse complement strand
TACGTCTGTACGTCTGTACGTCTGTACGTCTGTACGTCTGTACGTCTGTACGTCTGTACGTCTGTACGTCTGTACGTCTGTACGTCTGTACGTCTGTACGTCTGTACGTCTGTACGTCTGTACGTCTGTACGTCTGTACGTCTGTACGTCTGTACGTCTGTACGTCTGTACGTCTGTACGTCTGTACGTCTGTACGTCTGTACGTCTGTACGTCTGTACGTCTGTACGTCTGTACGTCTGTACGTCTGTACGTCTGTACGTCTGTACGTCTGTACGTCTGTACGTCTGTACGTCTGTACGTCTGTACGTCTGTACGTCTGTACGTCTGTACGTCTGTACGTCTGTACGTCTGTACGTCTGTACGTCTGTACGTCTGTACGTCTGTACGTCTGTACGTCTGTACGTCTGTACGTCTGTACGTCTGTACGTCTGTACGTCTGTACGTCTGTACGTCTGTACGTCTGTACGTCTGTACGTCTGTACGTCTGTACGTCTGTACGTCTGTACGTCTGTACGTCTGTACGTCTGTACGTCTGTACGTCTGTACGTCTGTACGTCTGTACGTCTGTACGTCTGTACGTCTGTACGTCTGTACGTCTGTACGTCTGTACGTCTGTACGTCTGTACGTCTGTACGTCTGTACGTCTGTACGTCTGTACGTCTGTACGTCTGTACGTCTGTACGTCTGTACGTCTGTACGTCTGTACGTCTGTACGTCTGTACGTCTGTCTGTACGTCTGTACGTCTGTACGTCTGTACGTCTGTACGTCTGTACGTCTGTACGTCTGTACGTCTGTACGTCTGTACGTCTGTACGTCTGTACGTCTGTACGTCTGTACGTCTGTACGTCTGTACGTCTGTACGTCTGTACGTCTGTACGTCTGTAGCTGTACGTCTGTACGTCTGTACGTCTGTACGTCTGTACGTCTGTACGTCTGTACGTCTGTACGTCTGTACGTCTGTACGTCTGTACGTCTGTACGTCTGTACGTCTGTACGTCTGTACGTCTGTACGTCTGTACGTCTGTACGTCTGTACGTCTGTACGTCTGTACGTCTGTACGTCTGTAGTCTGTAGTCTGTACGTCTGTACGTCTGTACGTCTGTACGTCTGTACGTCTGTACGTCTGTACGTCTGTACGTCTGTACGTCTGTACGTCTGTACGTCTGTACGTCTGTACGTCTGTACGTCTGTACGTCTGTACGTCTGTACGTCTGTACGTCTGTACGTCTGTACGTCTGTACGTCTGTACGTCTGTACGTCTGTACGTCTGTACGTCTGTACGTCTGTACGTCTGTACGTCTGTACGTCTGTACGTCTGTACGTCTGTACGTCTGTACGTCTGTACGTCTGTACGTCTGTACGTCTGTACGTCTGTACGTCTGTACGTCTGTACGTCTGTACGTCTGTACGTCTGTACGTCTGTACGTCTGTACGTCTGTACGTCTGTACGTCTGTACGTCTGTACGTCTGTACGTCTGTACGTCTGTACGTCTGTACGTCTGTACGTCTGTACGTCTGTACGTCTGTACGTCTGTACGTCTGTACGTCTGTACGTCTGTACGTCTGTACGTCTGTACGTCTGTACGTCTGTACGTCTGTACGTCTGTACGTCTGTACGTCTGTACGTCTGTACGTCTGTACGTCTGTACGTCTGTACGTCTGTACGTCTGTACGTCTGTACGTCTGTACGTCTGTACGTCTGTACGTCTGTACGTCTGTACGTCTGTACGTCTGTACGTCTGTACGTCTGTACGTCTGTACGTCTGTACGTCTGTACGTCTGTACGTCTGTACGTCTGTACGTCTGTACGTCTGTACGTCTGTACGTCTGTACGTCTGTACGTCTGTACGTCTGTACGTCTGTACGTCTGTACGTCTGTACGTCTGTACGTCTGTACGTCTGTACGTCTGTACGTCTGTACGTCTGTACGTCTGTACGTCTGTACGTCTGTACGTCTGTACGTCTGTACGTCTGTACGTCTGTACGTCTGTACGTCTGTACGTCTGTACGTCTGTACGTCTGTACGTCTGTACGTCTGTACGTCTGTACGTCTGTACGTCTGTACGTCTGTACGTCTGTACGTCTGTACGTCTGTACGTCTGTACGTCTGTACGTCTGTACGTCTGTACGTCTGTACGTCTGTACGTCTGTACGTCTGTACGTCTGTACGTCTGTACGTCTGTACGTCTGTACGTCTGTACGTCTGTACGTCTGTACGTCTGTACGTCTGTACGTCTGTACGTCTGTACGTCTGTACGTCTGTACGTCTGTACGTCTGTACGTCTGTACGTCTGTACGTCTGTACGTCTGTACGTCTGTACGTCTGTACGTCTGTACGTCTGTACGTCTGTACGTCTGTACGTCTGTACGTCTGTACGTCTGTACGTCTGTACGTCTGTACGTCTGTACGTCTGTACGTCTGTACGTCTGTACGTCTGTACGTCTGTACGTCTGTACGTCTGTACGTCTGTACGTCTGTACGTCTGTACGTCTGTACGTCTGTACGTCTGTACGTCTGTACGTCTGTACGTCTGTACGTCTGTACGTCTGTACGTCTGTACGTCTGTACGTCTGTACGTCTGTACGTCTGTACGTCTGTACGTCTGTACGTCTGTACGTCTGTACGTCTGTACGTCTGTAGTCTGTCTGTACGTCTGTACGTCTGTACGTCTGTACGTCTGTACGTCTGTACGTCTGTACGTCTGTACGTCTGTACGTCTGTACGTCTGTACGTCTGTACGTCTGTACGTCTGTACGTCTGTACGTCTGTACGTCTGTACGTCTGTACGTCTGTACGTCTGTACGTCTGTACGTCTGTACGTCTGTACGTCTGTACGTCTGTACGTCTGTACGTCTGTACGTCTGTACGTCTGTACGTCTGTACGTCTGTACGTCTGTACGTCTGTACGTCTGTACGTCTGTACGTCTGTACGTCTGTACGTCTGTACGTCTGTACGTCTGTACGTCTGTACGTCTGTACGTCTGTACGTCTGTACGTCTGTACGTCTGTACGTCTGTACGTCTGTACGTCTGTACGTCTGTACGTCTGTACGTCTGTACGTCTGTACGTCTGTACGTCTGTACGTCTGTACGTCTGTACGTCTGTACGTCTGTACGTCTGTACGTCTGTACGTCTGTACGTCTGTACGTCTGTACGTCTGTACGTCTGTACGTCTGTACGTCTGTACGTCTGTACGTCTGTACGTCTGTACGTCTGTACGTCTGTACGTCTGTACGTCTGTACGTCTGTACGTCTGTACGTCTGTACGTCTGTACGTCTGTACGTCTGTACGTCTGTACGTCTGTACGTCTGTACGTCTGTACGTCTGTACGTCTGTACGTCTGTACGTCTGTACGTCTGTACGTCTGTACGTCTGTACGTCTGTACGTCTGTACGTCTGTACGTCTGTACGTCTGTACGTCTGTACGTCTGTACGTCTGTACGTCTGTACGTCTGTACGTCTGTACGTCTGTACGTCTGTACGTCTGTACGTCTGTACGTCTGTACGTCTGTACGTCTGTACGTCTGTACGTCTGTACGTCTGTACGTCTGTACGTCTGTACGTCTGTACGTCTGTACGTCTGTACGTCTGTACGTCTGTACGTCTGTACGTCTGTACGTCTGTACGTCTGTACGTCTGTACGTCTGTACGTCTGTACGTCTGTACGTCTGTACGTCTGTACGTCTGTACGTCTGTACGTCTGTACGTCTGTACGTCTGTACGTCTGTACGTCTGTACGTCTGTACGTCTGTACGTCTGTACGTCTGTACGTCTGTACGTCTGTACGTCTGTACGTCTGTACGTCTGTACGTCTGTACGTCTGTACGTCTGTACGTCTGTACGTCTGTACGTCTGTACGTCTGTACGTCTGTACGTCTGTACGTCTGTACGTCTGTACGTCTGTACGTCTGTACGTCTGTACGTCTGTACGTCTGTACGTCTGTACGTCTGTACGTCTGTACGTCTGTACGTCTGTACGTCTGTACGTCTGTACGTCTGTACGTCTGTACGTCTGTACGTCTGTACGTCTGTACGTCTGTACGTCTGTACGTCTGTACGTCTGTACGTCTGTACGTCTGTACGTCTGTACGTCTGTACGTCTGTACGTCTGTACGTCTGTACGTCTGTACGTCTGTACGTCTGTACGTCTGTACGTCTGTACGTCTGTACGTCTGTACGTCTGTACGTCTGTACGTCTGTACGTCTGTACGTCTGTACGTCTGTACGTCTGTACGTCTGTACGTCTGTACGTCTGTACGTCTGTACGTCTGTACGTCTGTACGTCTGTACGTCTGTACGTCTGTACGTCTGTACGTCTGTACGTCTGTACGTCTGTACGTCTGTACGTCTGTACGTCTGTACGTCTGTACGTCTGTACGTCTGTACGTCTGTACGTCTGTACGTCTGTACGTCTGTACGTCTGTACGTCTGTACGTCTGTACGTCTGTACGTCTGTACGTCTGTACGTCTGTACGTCTGTACGTCTGTACGTCTGTACGTCTGTACGTCTGTACGTCTGTACGTCTGTACGTCTGTACGTCTGTACGTCTGTACGTCTGTACGTCTGTACGTCTGTACGTCTGTACGTCTGTACGTCTGTACGTCTGTACGTCTGTACGTCTGTACGTCTGTACGTCTGTACGTCTGTACGTCTGTACGTCTGTACGTCTGTACGTCTGTACGTCTGTACGTCTGTACGTCTGTACGTCTGTACGTCTGTACGTCTGTACGTCTGTACGTCTGTACGTCTGTACGTCTGTACGTCTGTACGTCTGTACGTCTGTACGTCTGTACGTCTGTACGTCTGTACGTCTGTACGTCTGTACGTCTGTACGTCTGTACGTCTGTACGTCTGTACGTCTGTACGTCTGTACGTCTGTACGTCTGTACGTCTGTACGTCTGTACGTCTGTACGTCTGTACGTCTGTACGTCTGTACGTCTGTACGTCTGTACGTCTGTACGTCTGTACGTCTGTACGTCTGTACGTCTGTACGTCTGTACGTCTGTACGTCTGTACGTCTGTACGTCTGTACGTCTGTACGTCTGTACGTCTGTACGTCTGTACGTCTGTACGTCTGTACGTCTGTACGTCTGTACGTCTGTACGTCTGTACGTCTGTACGTCTGTACGTCTGTACGTCTGTACGTCTGTACGTCTGTACGTCTGTACGTCTGTACGTCTGTACGTCTGTACGTCTGTACGTCTGTACGTCTGTACGTCTGTACGTCTGTACGTCTGTACGTCTGTACGTCTGTACGTCTGTACGTCTGTACGTCTGTACGTCTGTACGTCTGTACGTCTGTACGTCTGTACGTCTGTACGTCTGTACGTCTGTACGTCTGTACGTCTGTACGTCTGTACGTCTGTACGTCTGTACGTCTGTACGTCTGTACGTCTGTACGTCTGTACGTCTGTACGTCTGTACGTCTGTACGTCTGTACGTCTGTACGTCTGTACGTCTGTACGTCTGTACGTCTGTACGTCTGTACGTCTGTACGTCTGTACGTCTGTACGTCTGTACGTCTGTACGTCTGTACGTCTGTACGTCTGTACGTCTGTACGTCTGTACGTCTGTACGTCTGTACGTCTGTACGTCTGTACGTCTGTACGTCTGTACGTCTGTACGTCTGTACGTCTGTACGTCTGTACGTCTGTACGTCTGTACGTCTGTACGTCTGTACGTCTGTACGTCTGTACGTCTGTACGTCTGTACGTCTGTACGTCTGTACGTCTGTACGTCTGTACGTCTGTACGTCTGTACGTCTGTACGTCTGTACGTCTGTACGTCTGTACGTCTGTACGTCTGTACGTCTGTACGTCTGTACGTCTGTACGTCTGTACGTCTGTACGTCTGTACGTCTGTACGTCTGTACGTCTGTACGTCTGTACGTCTGTACGTCTGTACGTCTGTACGTCTGTACGTCTGTACGTCTGTACGTCTGTACGTCTGTACGTCTGTACGTCTGTACGTCTGTACGTCTGTACGTCTGTACGTCTGTACGTCTGTACGTCTGTACGTCTGTACGTCTGTACGTCTGTACGTCTGTACGTCTGTACGTCTGTACGTCTGTACGTCTGTACGTCTGTACGTCTGTACGTCTGTACGTCTGTACGTCTGTACGTCTGTACGTCTGTACGTCTGTACGTCTGTACGTCTGTACGTCTGTACGTCTGTACGTCTGTACGTCTGTACGTCTGTACGTCTGTACGTCTGTACGTCTGTACGTCTGTACGTCTGTACGTCTGTACGTCTGTACGTCTGTACGTCTGTACGTCTGTACGTCTGTACGTCTGTACGTCTGTACGTCTGTACGTCTGTACGTCTGTACGTCTGTACGTCTGTACGTCTGTACGTCTGTACGTCTGTACGTCTGTACGTCTGTACGTCTGTACGTCTGTACGTCTGTACGTCTGTACGTCTGTACGTCTGTACGTCTGTACGTCTGTACGTCTGTACGTCTGTACGTCTGTACGTCTGTACGTCTGTACGTCTGTACGTCTGTACGTCTGTACGTCTGTACGTCTGTACGTCTGTACGTCTGTACGTCTGTACGTCTGTACGTCTGTACGTCTGTACGTCTGTACGTCTGTACGTCTGTACGTCTGTACGTCTGTACGTCTGTACGTCTGTACGTCTGTACGTCTGTACGTCTGTACGTCTGTACGTCTGTACGTCTGTACGTCTGTACGTCTGTACGTCTGTACGTCTGTACGTCTGTACGTCTGTACGTCTGTACGTCTGTACGTCTGTACGTCTGTACGTCTGTACGTCTGTACGTCTGTACGTCTGTACGTCTGTACGTCTGTACGTCTGTACGTCTGTACGTCTGTACGTCTGTACGTCTGTACGTCTGTACGTCTGTACGTCTGTACGTCTGTACGTCTGTACGTCTGTACGTCTGTACGTCTGTACGTCTGTACGTCTGTACGTCTGTACGTCTGTACGTCTGTACGTCTGTACGTCTGTACGTCTGTACGTCTGTACGTCTGTACGTCTGTACGTCTGTACGTCTGTACGTCTGTACGTCTGTACGTCTGTACGTCTGTACGTCTGTACGTCTGTACGTCTGTACGTCTGTACGTCTGTACGTCTGTACGTCTGTACGTCTGTACGTCTGTACGTCTGTACGTCTGTACGTCTGTACGTCTGTACGTCTGTACGTCTGTACGTCTGTACGTCTGTACGTCTGTACGTCTGTACGTCTGTACGTCTGTACGTCTGTACGTCTGTACGTCTGTACGTCTGTACGTCTGTACGTCTGTACGTCTGTACGTCTGTACGTCTGTACGTCTGTACGTCTGTACGTCTGTACGTCTGTACGTCTGTACGTCTGTACGTCTGTACGTCTGTACGTCTGTACGTCTGTACGTCTGTACGTCTGTACGTCTGTACGTCTGTACGTCTGTACGTCTGTACGTCTGTACGTCTGTACGTCTGTACGTCTGTACGTCTGTACGTCTGTACGTCTGTACGTCTGTACGTCTGTACGTCTGTACGTCTGTACGTCTGTACGTCTGTACGTCTGTACGTCTGTACGTCTGTACGTCTGTACGTCTGTACGTCTGTACGTCTGTACGTCTGTACGTCTGTACGTCTGTACGTCTGTACGTCTGTACGTCTGTACGTCTGTACGTCTGTACGTCTGTACGTCTGTACGTCTGTACGTCTGTACGTCTGTACGTCTGTACGTCTGTACGTCTGTACGTCTGTACGTCTGTACGTCTGTACGTCTGTACGTCTGTACGTCTGTACGTCTGTACGTCTGTACGTCTGTACGTCTGTACGTCTGTACGTCTGTACGTCTGTACGTCTGTACGTCTGTACGTCTGTACGTCTGTACGTCTGTACGTCTGTACGTCTGTACGTCTGTACGTCTGTACGTCTGTACGTCTGTACGTCTGTACGTCTGTACGTCTGTACGTCTGTACGTCTGTACGTCTGTACGTCTGTACGTCTGTACGTCTGTACGTCTGTACGTCTGTACGTCTGTACGTCTGTACGTCTGTACGTCTGTACGTCTGTACGTCTGTACGTCTGTACGTCTGTACGTCTGTACGTCTGTACGTCTGTACGTCTGTACGTCTGTACGTCTGTACGTCTGTACGTCTGTACGTCTGTACGTCTGTACGTCTGTACGTCTGTACGTCTGTACGTCTGTACGTCTGTACGTCTGTACGTCTGTACGTCTGTACGTCTGTACGTCTGTACGTCTGTACGTCTGTACGTCTGTACGTCTGTACGTCTGTACGTCTGTACGTCTGTACGTCTGTACGTCTGTACGTCTGTACGTCTGTACGTCTGTACGTCTGTACGTCTGTACGTCTGTACGTCTGTACGTCTGTACGTCTGTACGTCTGTACGTCTGTACGTCTGTACGTCTGTACGTCTGTACGTCTGTACGTCTGTACGTCTGTACGTCTGTACGTCTGTACGTCTGTACGTCTGTACGTCTGTACGTCTGTACGTCTGTACGTCTGTACGTCTGTACGTCTGTACGTCTGTACGTCTGTACGTCTGTACGTCTGTACGTCTGTACGTCTGTACGTCTGTACGTCTGTACGTCTGTACGTCTGTACGTCTGTACGTCTGTACGTCTGTACGTCTGTACGTCTGTACGTCTGTACGTCTGTACGTCTGTACGTCTGTACGTCTGTACGTCTGTACGTCTGTACGTCTGTACGTCTGTACGTCTGTACGTCTGTACGTCTGTACGTCTGTACGTCTGTACGTCTGTACGTCTGTACGTCTGTACGTCTGTACGTCTGTACGTCGTCTGTACGTCTGTACGTCTGTACGTCTGTACGTCTGTACGTTGTACGTCTGTACGTCTGTACGTCTGTACGTCTGTACGTCTGTACGTCTGTACGTCTGTACGTCTGTACGTCTGTACGTCTGTACGTCTGTACGTCTGTACGTCTGTACGTCTGTACGTCTGTACGTCTGTACGTCTGTACGTCTGTACGTCTGTACGTCTGTACGTCTGTACGTCTGTACGTCTGTACGTCTGTACGTCTGTACGTCTGTACGTCTGTACGTCTGTACGTCTGTACGTCTGTACGTCTGTACGTCTGTACGTCTGTACGTCTGTACGTCTGTACGTCTGTACGTCTGTACGTCTGTACGTCTGTACGTCTGTACGTCTGTACGTCTGTACGTCTGTACGTCTGTACGTCTGTACGTCTGTACGTCTGTACGTCTGTACGTCTGTACGTCTGTACGTCTGTACGTCTGTACGTCTGTACGTCTGTACGTCTGTACGTCTGTACGTCTGTACGTCTGTACGTCTGTACGTCTGTACGTCTGTACGTCTGTACGTCTGTACGTCTGTACGTCTGTACGTCTGTACGTCTGTACGTCTGTACGTCTGTACGTCTGTACGTCTGTACGTCTGTACGTCTGTACGTCTGTACGTCTGTACGTCTGTACGTCTGTACGTCTGTACGTCTGTACGTCTGTACGTCTGTACGTCTGTACGTCTGTACGTCTGTACGTCTGTACGTCTGTACGTCTGTACGTCTGTACGTCTGTACGTCTGTACGTCTGTACGTCTGTACGTCTGTACGTCTGTACGTCTGTACGTCTGTACGTCTGTACGTCTGTACGTCTGTACGTCTGTACGTCTGTACGTCTGTACGTCTGTACGTCTGTACGTCTGTACGTCTGTACGTCTGTACGTCTGTACGTCTGTACGTCTGTACGTCTGTACGTCTGTACGTCTGTACGTCTGTACGTCTGTACGTCTGTACGTCTGTACGTCTGTACGTCTGTACGTCTGTACGTCTGTACGTCTGTACGTCTGTACGTCTGTACGTCTGTACGTCTGTACGTCTGTACGTCTGTACGTCTGTACGTCTGTACGTCTGTACGTCTGTACGTCTGTACGTCTGTACGTCTGTACGTCTGTACGTCTGTACGTCTGTACGTCTGTACGTCTGTACGTCTGTACGTCTGTACGTCTGTACGTCTGTACGTCTGTACGTCTGTACGTCTGTACGTCTGTACGTCTGTACGTCTGTACGTCTGTACGTCTGTACGTCTGTACGTCTGTACGTCTGTACGTCTGTACGTCTGTACGTCTGTACGTCTGTACGTCTGTACGTCTGTACGTCTGTACGTCTGTACGTCTGTACGTCTGTACGTCTGTACGTCTGTACGTCTGTACGTCTGTACGTCTGTACGTCTGTACGTCTGTACGTCTGTACGTCTGTACGTCTGTACGTCTGTACGTCTGTACGTCTGTACGTCTGTACGTCTGTACGTCTGTACGTCTGTACGTCTGTACGTCTGTACGTCTGTACGTCTGTACGTCTGTACGTCTGTACGTCTGTACGTCTGTACGTCTGTACGTCTGTACGTCTGTACGTCTGTACGTCTGTACGTCTGTACGTCTGTACGTCTGTACGTCTGTACGTCTGTACGTCTGTACGTCTGTACGTCTGTACGTCTGTACGTCTGTACGTCTGTACGTCTGTACGTCTGTACGTCTGTACGTCTGTACGTCTGTACGTCTGTACGTCTGTACGTCTGTACGTCTGTACGTCTGTACGTCTGTACGTCTGTACGTCTGTACGTCTGTACGTCTGTACGTCTGTACGTCTGTACGTCTGTACGTCTGTACGTCTGTACGTCTGTACGTCTGTACGTCTGTACGTCTGTACGTCTGTACGTCTGTACGTCTGTACGTCTGTACGTCTGTACGTCTGTACGTCTGTACGTCTGTACGTCTGTACGTCTGTACGTCTGTACGTCTGTACGTCTGTACGTCTGTACGTCTGTACGTCTGTACGTCTGTACGTCTGTACGTCTGTACGTCTGTACGTCTGTACGTCTGTACGTCTGTACGTCTGTACGTCTGTACGTCTGTACGTCTGTACGTCTGTACGTCTGTACGTCTGTACGTCTGTACGTCTGTACGTCTGTACGTCTGTACGTCTGTACGTCTGTACGTCTGTACGTCTGTACGTCTGTACGTCTGTACGTCTGTACGTCTGTACGTCTGTACGTCTGTACGTCTGTACGTCTGTACGTCTGTACGTCTGTACGTCTGTACGTCTGTACGTCTGTACGTCTGTACGTCTGTACGTCTGTACGTCTGTACGTCTGTACGTCTGTACGTCTGTACGTCTGTACGTCTGTACGTCTGTACGTCTGTACGTCTGTACGTCTGTACGTCTGTACGTCTGTACGTCTGTACGTCTGTACGTCTGTACGTCTGTACGTCTGTACGTCTGTACGTCTGTACGTCTGTACTACGTCTGTACGTCTGTACGTCTGTACGTCTGTACGTCTGTACGTCTGTACGTCTGTACGTCTGTACGTCTGTACGTCTGTACGTCTGTACGTCTGTACGTCTGTACGTCTGTACGTCTGTACGTCTGTACGTCTGTACGTCTGTACGTCTGTACGTCTGTACGTCTGTACGTCTGTACGTCTGTACGTCTGTACGTCTGTACGTCTGTACGTCTGTACGTCTGTACGTCTGTACGTCTGTACGTCTGTACGTCTGTACGTCTGTACGTCTGTACGTCTGTACGTCTGTACGTCTGTACGTCTGTACGTCTGTACGTCTGTACGTCTGTACGTCTGTACGTCTGTACGTCTGTACGTCTGTACGTCTGTACGTCTGTACGTCTGTACGTCTGTACGTCTGTACGTCTGTACGTCTGTACGTCTGTACGTCTGTACGTCTGTACGTCTGTACGTCTGTACGTCTGTACGTCTGTACGTCTGTACGTCTGTACGTCTGTACGTCTGTACGTCTGTACGTCTGTACGTCTGTACGTCTGTACGTCTGTACGTCTGTACGTCTGTACGTCTGTACGTCTGTACGTCTGTACGTCTGTACGTCTGTACGTCTGTACGTCTGTACGTCTGTACGTCTGTACGTCTGTACGTCTGTACGTCTGTACGTCTGTACGTCTGTACGTCTGTACGTCTGTACGTCTGTACGTCTGTACGTCTGTACGTCTGTACGTCTGTACGTCTGTACGTCTGTACGTCTGTACGTCTGTACGTCTGTACGTCTGTACGTCTGTACGTCTGTACGTCTGTACGTCTGTACGTCTGTACGTCTGTACGTCTGTACGTCTGTACGTCTGTACGTCTGTACGTCTGTACGTCTGTACGTCTGTACGTCTGTACGTCTGTACGTCTGTACGTCTGTACGTCTGTACGTCTGTACGTCTGTACGTCTGTACGTCTGTACGTCTGTACGTCTGTACGTCTGTACGTCTGTACGTCTGTACGTCTGTACGTCTGTACGTCTGTACGTCTGTACGTCTGTACGTCTGTACGTCTGTACGTCTGTACGTCTGTACGTCTGTACGTCTGTACGTCTGTACGTCTGTACGTCTGTACGTCTGTACGTCTGTACGTCTGTACGTCTGTACGTCTGTACGTCTGTACGTCTGTACGTCTGTACGTCTGTACGTCTGTACGTCTGTACGTCTGTACGTCTGTACGTCTGTACGTCTGTACGTCTGTACGTCTGTACGTCTGTACGTCTGTACGTCTGTACGTCTGTACGTCTGTACGTCTGTACGTCTGTACGTCTGTACGTCTGTACGTCTGTACGTCTGTACGTCTGTACGTCTGTACGTCTGTACGTCTGTACGTCTGTACGTCTGTACGTCTGTACGTCTGTACGTCTGTACGTCTGTACGTCTGTACGTCTGTACGTCTGTACGTCTGTACGTCTGTACGTCTGTACGTCTGTACGTCTGTACGTCTGTACGTCTGTACGTCTGTACGTCTGTACGTCTGTACGTCTGTACGTCTGTACGTCTGTACGTCTGTACGTCTGTACGTCTGTACGTCTGTACGTCTGTACGTCTGTACGTCTGTACGTCTGTACGTCTGTACGTCTGTACGTCTGTACGTCTGTACGTCTGTACGTCTGTACGTCTGTACGTCTGTACGTCTGTACGTCTGTACGTCTGTACGTCTGTACGTCTGTACGTCTGTACGTCTGTACGTCTGTACGTCTGTACGTCTGTACGTCTGTACGTCTGTACGTCTGTACGTCTGTACGTCTGTACGTCTGTACGTCTGTACGTCTGTACGTCTGTACGTCTGTACGTCTGTACGTCTGTACGTCTGTACGTCTGTACGTCTGTACGTCTGTACGTCTGTACGTCTGTACGTCTGTACGTCTGTACGTCTGTACGTCTGTACGTCTGTACGTCTGTACGTCTGTACGTCTGTACGTCTGTACGTCTGTACGTCTGTACGTCTGTACGTCTGTACGTCTGTACGTCTGTACGTCTGTACGTCTGTACGTCTGTACGTCTGTACGTCTGTACGTCTGTACGTCTGTACGTCTGTACGTCTGTACGTCTGTACGTCTGTACGTCTGTACGTCTGTACGTCTGTACGTCTGTACGTCTGTACGTCTGTACGTCTGTACGTCTGTACGTCTGTACGTCTGTACGTCTGTACGTCTGTACGTCTGTACGTCTGTACGTCTGTACGTCTGTACGTCTGTACGTCTGTACGTCTGTACGTCTGTACGTCTGTACGTCTGTACGTCTGTACGTCTGTACGTCTGTACGTCTGTACGTCTGTACGTCTGTACGTCTGTACGTCTGTACGTCTGTACGTCTGTACGTCTGTACGTCTGTACGTCTGTACGTCTGTACGTCTGTACGTCTGTACGTCTGTACGTCTGTACGTCTGTACGTCTGTACGTCTGTACGTCTGTACGTCTGTACGTCTGTACGTCTGTACGTCTGTACGTCTGTACGTCTGTACGTCTGTACGTCTGTACGTCTGTACGTCTGTACGTCTGTACGTCTGTACGTCTGTACGTCTGTACGTCTGTACGTCTGTACGTCTGTACGTCTGTACGTCTGTACGTCTGTACGTCTGTACGTCTGTACGTCTGTACGTCTGTACGTCTGTACGTCTGTACGTCTGTACGTCTGTACGTCTGTACGTCTGTACGTCTGTACGTCTGTACGTCTGTACGTCTGTACGTCTGTACGTCTGTACGTCTGTACGTCTGTACGTCTGTACGTCTGTACGTCTGTACGTCTGTACGTCTGTACGTCTGTACGTCTGTACGTCTGTACGTCTGTACGTCTGTACGTCTGTACGTCTGTACGTCTGTACGTCTGTACGTCTGTACGTCTGTACGTCTGTACGTCTGTACGTCTGTACGTCTGTACGTCTGTACGTCTGTACGTCTGTACGTCTGTACGTCTGTACGTCTGTACGTCTGTACGTCTGTACGTCTGTACGTCTGTACGTCTGTACGTCTGTACGTCTGTACGTCTGTACGTCTGTACGTCTGTACGTCTGTACGTCTGTACGTCTGTACGTCTGTACGTCTGTACGTCTGTACGTCTGTACGTCTGTACGTCTGTACGTCTGTACGTCTGTACGTCTGTACGTCTGTACGTCTGTACGTCTGTACGTCTGTACGTCTGTACGTCTGTACGTCTGTACGTCTGTACGTCTGTACGTCTGTACGTCTGTACGTCTGTACGTCTGTACGTCTGTACGTCTGTACGTCTGTACGTCTGTACGTCTGTACGTCTGTACGTCTGTACGTCTGTACGTCTGTACGTCTGTACGTCTGTACGTCTGTACGTCTGTACGTCTGTACGTCTGTACGTCTGTACGTCTGTACGTCTGTACGTCTGTACGTCTGTACGTCTGTACGTCTGTACGTCTGTACGTCTGTACGTCTGTACGTCTGTACGTCTGTACGTCTGTACGTCTGTACGTCTGTACGTCTGTACGTCTGTACGTCTGTACGTCTGTACGTCTGTACGTCTGTACGTCTGTACGTCTGTACGTCTGTACGTCTGTACGTCTGTACGTCTGTACGTCTGTACGTCTGTACGTCTGTACGTCTGTACGTCTGTACGTCTGTACGTCTGTACGTCTGTACGTCTGTACGTCTGTACGTCTGTACGTCTGTACGTCTGTACGTCTGTACGTCTGTACGTCTGTACGTCTGTACGTCTGTACGTCTGTACGTCTGTACGTCTGTACGTCTGTACGTCTGTACGTCTGTACGTCTGTACGTCTGTACGTCTGTACGTCTGTACGTCTGTACGTCTGTACGTCTGTACGTCTGTACGTCTGTACGTCTGTACGTCTGTACGTCTGTACGTCTGTACGTCTGTACGTCTGTACGTCTGTACGTCTGTACGTCTGTACGTCTGTACGTCTGTACGTACGTCTGTACGTCTGTACTCTGTACGTCTGTACGTCTGTACGTCTGTACGTCTGTACGTCTGTACGTCTGTACGTCTGTACGTCTGTACGTCTGTACGTCTGTACGTCTGTACGTCTGTACGTCTGTACGTCTGTACGTCTGTACGTCTGTACGTCTGTACGTCTGTACGTCTGTACGTCTGTACGTCTGTACGTCTGTACGTCTGTACGTCTGTACGTCTGTACGTCTGTACGTCTGTACGTCTGTACGTCTGTACGTCTGTACGTCTGTACGTCTGTACGTCTGTACGTCTGTACGTCTGTACGTCTGTACGTCTGTACGTCTGTACGTCTGTACGTCTGTACGTCTGTACGTCTGTACGTCTGTACGTCTGTACGTCTGTACGTCTGTACGTCTGTACGTCTGTACGTCTGTACGTCTGTACGTCTGTACGTCTGTACGTCTGTACGTCTGTACGTCTGTACGTCTGTACGTCTGTACGTCTGTACGTCTGTACGTCTGTACGTCTGTACGTCTGTACGTCTGTACGTCTGTACGTCTGTACGTCTGTACGTCTGTACGTCTGTACGTCTGTACGTCTGTACGTCTGTACGTCTGTACGTCTGTACGTCTGTACGTCTGTACGTCTGTACGTCTGTACGTCTGTACGTCTGTACGTCTGTACGTCTGTACGTCTGTACGTCTGTACGTCTGTACGTCTGTACGTCTGTACGTCTGTACGTCTGTACGTCTGTACGTCTGTACGTCTGTACGTCTGTACGTCTGTACGTCTGTACGTCTGTACGTCTGTACGTCTGTACGTCTGTACGTCTGTACGTCTGTACGTCTGTACGTCTGTACGTCTGTACGTCTGTACGTCTGTACGTCTGTACGTCTGTACGTCTGTACGTCTGTACGTCTGTACGTCTGTACGTCTGTACGTCTGTACGTCTGTACGTCTGTACGTCTGTACGTCTGTACGTCTGTACGTCTGTACGTCTGTACGTCTGTACGTCTGTACGTCTGTACGTCTGTACGTCTGTACGTCTGTACGTCTGTACGTCTGTACGTCTGTACGTCTGTACGTCTGTACGTCTGTACGTCTGTACGTCTGTACGTCTGTACGTCTGTACGTCTGTACGTCTGTACGTCTGTACGTCTGTACGTCTGTACGTCTGTACGTCTGTACGTCTGTACGTCTGTACGTCTGTACGTCTGTACGTCTGTACGTCTGTACGTCTGTACGTCTGTACGTCTGTACGTCTGTACGTCTGTACGTCTGTACGTCTGTACGTCTGTACGTCTGTACGTCTGTACGTCTGTACGTCTGTACGTCTGTACGTCTGTACGTCTGTACGTCTGTACGTCTGTACGTCTGTACGTCTGTACGTCTGTACGTCTGTACGTCTGTACGTCTGTACGTCTGTACGTCTGTACGTCTGTACGTCTGTACGTCTGTACGTCTGTACGTCTGTACGTCTGTACGTCTGTACGTCTGTACGTCTGTACGTCTGTACGTCTGTACGTCTGTACGTCTGTACGTCTGTACGTCTGTACGTCTGTACGTCTGTACGTCTGTACGTCTGTACGTCTGTACGTCTGTACGTCTGTACGTCTGTACGTCTGTACGTCTGTACGTCTGTACGTCTGTACGTCTGTACGTCTGTACGTCTGTACGTCTGTACGTCTGTACGTCTGTACGTCTGTACGTCTGTACGTCTGTACGTCTGTACGTCTGTACGTCTGTACGTCTGTACGTCTGTACGTCTGTACGTCTGTACGTCTGTACGTCTGTACGTCTGTACGTCTGTACGTCTGTACGTCTGTACGTCTGTACGTCTGTACGTCTGTACGTCTGTACGTCTGTACGTCTGTACGTCTGTACGTCTGTACGTCTGTACGTCTGTACGTCTGTACGTCTGTACGTCTGTACGTCTGTACGTCTGTACGTCTGTACGTCTGTACGTCTGTACGTCTGTACGTCTGTACGTCTGTACGTCTGTACGTCTGTACGTCTGTACGTCTGTACGTCTGTACGTCTGTACGTCTGTACGTCTGTACGTCTGTACGTCTGTACGTCTGTACGTCTGTACGTCTGTACGTCTGTACGTCTGTACGTCTGTACGTCTGTACGTCTGTACGTCTGTACGTCTGTACGTCTGTACGTCTGTACGTCTGTACGTCTGTACGTCTGTACGTCTGTACGTCTGTACGTCTGTACGTCTGTACGTCTGTACGTCTGTACGTCTGTACGTCTGTACGTCTGTACGTCTGTACGTCTGTACGTCTGTACGTCTGTACGTCTGTACGTCTGTACGTCTGTACGTCTGTACGTCTGTACGTCTGTACGTCTGTACGTCTGTACGTCTGTACGTCTGTACGTCTGTACGTCTGTACGTCTGTACGTCTGTACGTCTGTACGTCTGTACGTCTGTACGTCTGTACGTCTGTACGTCTGTACGTCTGTACGTCTGTACGTCTGTACGTCTGTACGTCTGTACGTCTGTACGTCTGTACGTCTGTACGTCTGTACGTCTGTACGTCTGTACGTCTGTACGTCTGTACGTCTGTACGTCTGTACGTCTGTACGTCTGTACGTCTGTACGTCTGTACGTCTGTACGTCTGTACGTCTGTACGTCTGTACGTCTGTACGTCTGTACGTCTGTACGTCTGTACGTCTGTACGTCTGTACGTCTGTACGTCTGTACGTCTGTACGTCTGTACGTCTGTACGTCTGTACGTCTGTACGTCTGTACGTCTGTACGTCTGTACGTCTGTACGTCTGTACGTCTGTACGTCTGTACGTCTGTACGTCTGTACGTCTGTACGTCTGTACGTCTGTACGTCTGTACGTCTGTACGTCTGTACGTCTGTACGTCTGTACGTCTGTACGTCTGTACGTCTGTACGTCTGTACGTCTGTACGTCTGTACGTCTGTACGTCTGTACGTCTGTACGTCTGTACGTCTGTACGTCTGTACGTCTGTACGTCTGTACGTCTGTACGTCTGTACGTCTGTACGTCTGTACGTCTGTACGTCTGTACGTCTGTACGTCTGTACGTCTGTACGTCTGTACGTCTGTACGTCTGTACGTCTGTACGTCTGTACGTCTGTACGTCTGTACGTCTGTACGTCTGTACGTCTGTACGTCTGTACGTCTGTACGTCTGTACGTCTGTACGTCTGTACGTCTGTACGTCTGTACGTCTGTACGTCTGTACGTCTGTACGTCTGTACGTCTGTACGTCTGTACGTCTGTACGTCTGTACGTCTGTACGTCTGTACGTCTGTACGTCTGTACGTCTGTACGTCTGTACGTCTGTACGTCTGTACGTCTGTACGTCTGTACGTCTGTACGTCTGTACGTCTGTACGTCTGTACGTCTGTACGTCTGTACGTCTGTACGTCTGTACGTCTGTACGTCTGTACGTCTGTACGTCTGTACGTCTGTACGTCTGTACGTCTGTACGTCTGTACGTCTGTACGTCTGTACGTCTGTACGTCTGTACGTCTGTACGTCTGTACGTCTGTACGTCTGTACGTCTGTACGTCTGTACGTCTGTACGTCTGTACGTCTGTACGTCTGTACGTCTGTACGTCTGTACGTCTGTACGTCTGTACGTCTGTACGTCTGTACGTCTGTACGTCTGTACGTCTGTACGTCTGTACGTCTGTACGTCTGTACGTCTGTACGTCTGTACGTCTGTACGTCTGTACGTCTGTACGTCTGTACGTCTGTACGTCTGTACGTCTGTACGTCTGTACGTCTGTACGTCTGTACGTCTGTACGTCTGTACGTCTGTACGTCTGTACGTCTGTACGTCTGTACGTCTGTACGTCTGTACGTCTGTACGTCTGTACGTCTGTACGTCTGTACGTCTGTACGTCTGTACGTCTGTACGTCTGTACGTCTGTACGTCTGTACGTCTGTACGTCTGTACGTCTGTACGTCTGTACGTCTGTACGTCTGTACGTCTGTACGTCTGTACGTCTGTACGTCTGTACGTCTGTACGTCTGTACGTCTGTACGTCTGTACGTCTGTACGTCTGTACGTCTGTACGTCTGTACGTCTGTACGTCTGTACGTCTGTACGTCTGTACGTCTGTACGTCTGTACGTCTGTACGTCTGTACGTCTGTACGTCTGTACGACTCTGAGGAGCTTTAAGATGAAATTAAAAGAATATGTTTTAGAACGTTTTTAGTTTAAGTCTGTTTAGATCAATTAATTTAGTGATATTTGTAGCTTAGGTCTACAGTAAAGTCAATTCTTGGGTTAGTGTTATCGTTGTTGTGTTATATAATCGCATCTTATTATTTTTATTGTTTGTGTGTTTTCGGTTGTTTATTGGTTATGCTTCTAATACTGCATTGAGTTTATAAGAGCTTCATTTGAACATTTTTATACTGTTATGCCATTATTTTTATGAATATTATATAACTGTTGTAGTAGGTTTTTCCTATTAAATAAATAAAAAAGCTAAAGCTACGTCTGTACGTCTGTACGTCTGTACGTCTGTACGTCTGTACGTCTGTACGTCTGTACGTCTGTACGTCTGTACGTCTGTACGTCTGTACGTCTGTACGTCTGTACGTCTGTACGTCTGTACGTCTGTACGTCTGTACGTCTGTACGTCTGTACGTCTGTACGTCTGTACGTCTGTACGTCTGTACGTCTGTACGTCTGTACGTCTGTACGTCTGTACGTCTGTACGTCTGTACGTCTGTACGTCTGTACGTCTGTACGTCTGTACGTCTGTACGTCTGTACGTCTGTACGTCTGTACGTCTGTACGTCTGTACGTCTGTACGTCTGTAGGTCTGTCTGTCTGTCTGTCTGTCTGTCTGTCTGTCTGTCTGTCTGTCTGTCTGTCTGTCTGTCTGTCTGTCTGTCTGTCTGTCTGTATGTCTGTCTGTCTGTATGTCTGTATGTCTGTATGTCTGTATGTCTGTATGTCTGTATGTCTGTATGTCTGTATGTCTGTATGTCTGTATGTCTGTATGTCTGTATGTCTGTATGTCTGTATGTCTGTATGTCTGTATGTCTGTATGTCTGTATGTCTGTATGTCTGTAGGTCTGTACGTCTGTACGTCTGTACGTCTGTACGTCTGTACGTCTGTACGTCTGTACGTCTGTACGTCTGTACGTCTGTACGTCTGTACGTCTGTACGTCTGTACGTCTGTACGTCTGTACGTCTGTACGTCTGTACGTCTGTACGTCTGTACGTCTGTATGTCTGTATGTCTGTACGTCTGTACGTCTGTACGTCTGTACGTCTGTACGTCTGTACGTCTGTACGTCTGTACGTCTGTACGTCTGTAGGTCTGTACGTCTGTACGTCTGTACGTCTGTACGTCTGTACGTCTGTAGGTCTGTCTGTCTGTCTGTCTGTCTGTCTGTCTGTCTGTCTGTCTGTATGTCTGTATGTCTGTATGTCTGTATGTCTGTATGTCTGTATGTCTGTACGTCTGTACGTCTGTAGGTCTGTCTGTCTGTCTGTCTGTCTGTCTGTCTGTCTGTCTGTCTGTCTGTCTGTATGTCTGTATGTCTGTATGTCTGTATGTCTGTATGTCTGTATGTCTGTATGTCTGTATGTCTGTATGTCTGTAGGTCTGTAGGTCTGTACGTCTGTACGTCTGTACGTCTGTACGTCTGTACGTCTGTACGTCTGGACGTCTGTACGTCTGTACGTCTGTACGTCTGTACGTCTGTACGTCTGTACGTCTGTACGTCTGTACGTCTGTACGTCTGTACGTCTGTACGTCTGTACGTCTGTACGTCTGTACGTCTGTACGTCTGTACGTCTGTACGTCTGTACGTCTGTACGTCTGTACGTCTGTACGTCTGTACGTCTGTACGTCTGTACGTCTGTACGTCTGTACGTCTGTACGTCTGTACGTCTGTACGTCTGTACGTCTGTACGTCTGTACGTCTGTACGTCTGTACGTCTGTACGTCTGTACGTCTGTACGTCTGTACGTCTGTACGTCTGTACGTCTGTACGTCTGTACGTCTGTACGTCTGTACGCCTGTACGTCTGTACGTCTGTACGTCTGTACGTCTGTAGGTCTGTCTGTCTGTCTGTCTGTCTGTCTGTATGTCTGTATGTCTGTATGTCTGTATGTCTGTATGTCTGTATGTCTGTATGTCTGTACGTCTGTACGTCTGTACGTCTGTACGTCTGTACGTCTGTACGTCTGTACGTCTGTACGTCTGTACGTCTGTACGTCTGTACGTCTGTACGTCTGTACGTCTGTACGTCTGTACGTCTGTACGTCTGTACGTCTGTACGTCTGTACGTCTGTACGTCTGTACGTCTGTACGTCTGTACGTCTGTACGTCTGTACGTCTGTACGTCTGTACGTCTGTACGTCTGTACGTCTGTACGTCTGTACGTCTGTACGTCTGTACGTCTGTACGTCTGTACGTCTGTACGTCTGTACGTCTGTACGTCTGTACGTCTGTACGTCTGTACGTCTGTACGTCTGTACGTCTGTACGTCTGTACGTCTGTACGTCTGTACGTCTGTACGTCTGTACGTCTGTACGTCTGTACGTCTGTACGTCTGTACGTCTGTACGTCTGTACGTCTGTACGTCTGTACGTCTGTACGTCTGTACGTCTGTACGTCTGTACGTCTGTACGTCTGTACCTCTGTACGTCTGTACGTCTGTACGTCTGTACGTCTGTACGTCTGTACGTCTGTACGTCTGTACGTCTGTACGTCTGTACGTCTGTACGTCTGTACGTCTGTACGTCTGTACGTCTGTACGTCTGTACGTCTGTACGTCTGTACGTCTGTACGTCTGTACGTCTGTACGTCTGTACGTCTGTACGTCTGTACGTCTGTACGTCTGTACGTCTGTACGTCTGTACGTCTGTACGTCTGTACGTCTGTACGTCTGTACGTCTGTACGTCTGTACGTCTGTACGTCTGTACGTCTGTACGTCTGTACGTCTGTACGTCTGTACGTCTGTACGTCTGTACGTCTGTACGTCTGTACGTCTGTACGTCTGTATGTCTGTATGTCTGTACGTCTGTACGTCTGTACGTCTGTACGTCTGTACGTCTGTACGTCTGTACGTCTGTACGTCTGTACGTCTGTACGTCTGTAGGTCTGTACGTCTGTAGGTCTGTACGTCTGTACGTCTGTACGTCTGTACGTCTGTAGGTCTGTCTGTCTGTCTGTCTGTCTGTCTGTATGTCTGTATGTCTGTATGTCTGTATGTCTGTATGTCTGTATGTCTGTACGTCTGTACGTCTGTAGGTCTGTAGGTCTGTCTGTCTGTATGTCTGTATGTCTGTATGTCTGTATGTCTGTATGTCTGTATGTCTGTATGTCTGTATGTCTGTATGTCTGTATGTCTGTATGTCTGTATGTCTGTATGTCTGTATGTCTGTATGTCTGTATGTCTGTATGTCTGTATGTCTGTATGTCTGTATGTCTGTATGTCTGTATGTCTGTATGTCTGTATGTCTGTATGTCTGTATGTCTGTATGTCTGTATGTCTGTATGTCTGTATGTCTGTATGTCTGTATGTCTGTATGTCTGTATGTCTGTAGGTCTGTAGGTCTGTACGTCTGTACGTCTGTACGTCTGTACGTCTGTACGTCTGTACGTCTGTACGTCTGTACGTCTGTACGTCTGTACGTCTGTACGTCTGTACGTCTGTACGTCTGTACGTCTGTACGTCTGTACGTCTGTACGTCTGTACGTCTGTACGTCTGTACGTCTGTATGTCTGTACGTCTGTACGTCTGTACGTCTGTACGTCTGTACGTCTGTACGTCTGTACGTCTGTACGTCTGTACGTCTGTAGGTCTGTACGTCTGTAGGTCTGTACGTCTGTACGTCTGTACGTCTGTACGTCTGTCTGTCTGTCTGTCTGTCTGTCTGTCTGTCTGTCTGTCTGTCTGTCTGTCTGTCTGTCTGTATGTCTGTATGTCTGTATGTCTGTATGTCTGTATGTCTGTATGTCTGTATGTCTGTACGTCTGTACGTCTGTAGGTCTGTCTGTCTGTCTGTCTGTCTGTCTGTCTGTCTGTCTGTATGTCTGTATGTCTGTATGTCTGTATGTCTGTACGTCTGTACGTCTGTACGTCTGTACGTCTGTACGTCTGTACGTCTGTACGTCTGTACGTCTGTACGTCTGTACGTCTGTACGTCTGTACGTCTGTACGTCTGTACGTCTGTACGTCTGTACGTCTGTACGTCTGTACGTCTGTACGTCTGTACGTCTGTACGTCTGTACGTCTGTACGTCTGTACGTCTGTACGTCTGTACGTCTGTACGTCTGTACGTCTGTACGTCTGTACGTCTGTACGTCTGTACGTCTGTACGTCTGTACGTCTGTACGTCTGTACGTCTGTACGTCTGTACGTCTGTACGTCTGTACGTCTGTACGTCTGTACGTCTGTACGTCTGTACGTCTGTACGTCTGTACGTCTGTACGTCTGTACGTCTGTACGTCTGTACGTCTGTACGTCTGTACGTCTGTACGTCTGTACGTCTGTACGTCTGTCTGTCTGTCTGTCTGTCTGTCTGTCTGTATGTCTGTATGTCTGTATGTCTGTATGTCTGTATGTCTGTATGTCTGTACGTCTGTACGTCTGTACGTCTGTACGTCTGTACGTCTGTACGTCTGTACGTCTGTACGTCTGTACGTCTGTACGTCTGTACGTCTGTACGTCTGTACGTCTGTACGTCTGTACGTCTGTACGTCTGTACGTCTGTACGTCTGTACGTCTGTACGTCTGTACGTCTGTACGTCTGTACGTCTGTACGTCTGTACGTCTGTACGTCTGTACGTCTGTACGTCTGTACGTCTGTACGTCTGTACGTCTGTACGTCTGTACGTCTGTACGTCTGTACGTCTGTACGTCTGTACGTCTGTACGTCTGTACGTCTGTACGTCTGTACGTCTGTACGTCTGTACGTCTGTACGTCTGTACGTCTGTACGTCTGTACGTCTGTACGTCTGTACGTCTGTACGTCTGTACGTCTGTACGTCTGTACGTCTGTACGTCTGTACGTCTGTACGTCTGTACGTCTGTACGTCTGTACGTCTGTACGTCTGTACGTCTGTACGTCTGTACGTCTGTACGTCTGTACGTCTGTACGTCTGTACGTCTGTACGTCTGTACGTCTGTACGTCTGTACGTCTGTACGTCTGTACGTCTGTACGTCTGTACGTCTGTACGTCTGTACGTCTGTACGTCTGTACGTCTGTACGTCTGTACGTCTGTACGTCTGTACGTCTGTACGTCTGTACGTCTGTACGTCTGTACGTCTGTACGTCTGTACGTCTGTACGTCTGTACGTCTGTAGGTCTGTAGGTCTGTACGTCTGTACGTCTGTACGTCTGTACGTCTGTACGTCTGTACGTCTGTAGGTCTGTAGGTCTGTACGTCTGTAGGTCTGTACGTCTGTACGTCTGTACGTCTGTACGTCTGTACGTCTGTACGTCTGTAGGTCTGTAGGTCTGTACGTCTGTAGGTCTGTACGTCTGTACGTCTGTACGTCTGTACGTCTGTACGTCTGTACGTCTGTACGCCTGTACGTCTGTAGGTCTGTAGTCTGTACGTCTGTAGGTCTGTACGTCTGTACGTCTGTACGTCTGTACGTCTGTACGTCTGTACGTCTGTACGTCTGTACGTCTGTACGTCTGTACGTCTGTACGTCTGTACGTCTGTACGTCTGTACGTCTGTACGTCTGTACGTCTGTACGTCTGTACGTCTGTACGTCTGTACGTCTGTACGTCTGTACGTCTGTACGTCTGTACGTCTGTACGTCTGTACGTCTGTACGTCTGTACGTCTGTACGTCTGTACGTCTGTACGTCTGTACGTCTGTACGTCTGTACGTCTGTACGTCTGTACGTCTGTACGTCTGTACGTCTGTACGTCTGTACGTCTGTACGTCTGTACGTCTGTACGTCTGTACGTCTGTACGTCTGTACGTCTGTACGTCTGTACGTCTGTACGTCTGTACGTCTGTACGTCTGTACGTCTGTACGTCTGTACGTCTGTACGTCTGTACGTCTGTACGTCTGTACGTCTGTACGTCTGTACGTCTGTACGTCTGTACGTCTGTACGTCTGTACGTCTGTACGTCTGTACGTCTGTACGTCTGTACGTCTGTACGTCTGTACGTCTGTACGTCTGTACGTCTGTACGTCTGTACGTCTGTACGTCTGTACGTCTGTACGTCTGTACGTCTGTACGTCTGTACGTCTGTACGTCTGTACGTCTGTACGTCTGTACGTCTGTACGTCTGTACGTCTGTACGTCTGTACGTCTGTACGTCTGTACGTCTGTACGTCTGTACGTCTGTACGTCTGTACGTCTGTACGTCTGTACGTCTGTACGTCTGTACGTCTGTACGTCTGTACGTCTGTACGTCTGTACGTCTGTACGTCTGTACGTCTGTACGTCTGTACGTCTGTACGTCTGTACGTCTGTACGTCTGTACGTCTGTACGTCTGTACGTCTGTACGTCTGTACGTCTGTACGTCTGTACGTCTGTACGTCTGTACGTCTGTACGTCTGTACGTCTGTACGTCTGTACGTCTGTACGTCTGTACGTCTGTACGTCTGTACGTCTGTACGTCTGTACGTCTGTACGTCTGTACGTCTGTACGTCTGTACGTCTGTACGTCTGTACGTCTGTACGTCTGTACGTCTGTACGTCTGTACGTCTGTACGTCTGTACGTCTGTACGTCTGTACGTCTGTACGTCTGTACGTCTGTACGTCTGTACGTCTGTACGTCTGTACGTCTGTACGTCTGTACGTCTGTACGTCTGTACGTCTGTACGTCTGTACGTCTGTACGTCTGTACGTCTGTACGTCTGTACGTCTGTACGTCTGTACGTCTGTACGTCTGTACGTCTGTACGTCTGTACGTCTGTACGTCTGTACGTCTGTACGTCTGTACGTCTGTACGTCTGTACGTCTGTACGTCTGTACGTCTGTACGTCTGTACGTCTGTACGTCTGTACGTCTGTACGTCTGTACGTCTGTACGTCTGTACGTCTGTACGTCTGTACGTCTGTACGTCTGTACGTCTGTACGTCTGTACGTCTGTACGTCTGTACGTCTGTACGTCTGTACGTCTGTACGTCTGTACGTCTGTACGTCTGTACGTCTGTACGTCTGTACGTCTGTACGTCTGTACGTCTGTACGTCTGTACGTCTGTACGTCTGTACGTCTGTACGTCTGTACGTCTGTACGTCTGTACGTCTGTACGTCTGTACGTCTGTACGTCTGTACGTCTGTACGTCTGTACGTCTGTACGTCTGTACGTCTGTACGTCTGTACGTCTGTACGTCTGTACGTCTGTACGTCTGTACGTCTGTACGTCTGTACGTCTGTACGTCTGTACGTCTGTACGTCTGTACGTCTGTACGTCTGTACGTCTGTACGTCTGTACGTCTGTACGTCTGTACGTCTGTACGTCTGTACGTCTGTACGTCTGTACGTCTGTACGTCTGTACGTCTGTACGTCTGTACGTCTGTACGTCTGTACGTCTGTACGTCTGTACGTCTGTACGTCTGTACGTCTGTACGTCTGTACGTCTGTACGTCTGTACGTCTGTACGTCTGTACGTCTGTACGTCTGTACGTCTGTACGTCTGTACGTCTGTACGTCTGTACGTCTGTACGTCTGTACGTCTGTACGTCTGTACGTCTG
Source organism: Callosobruchus maculatus (assembly GCA_951848785.1). Taxonomy (NCBI): domain Eukaryota; kingdom Metazoa; phylum Arthropoda; class Insecta; order Coleoptera; family Chrysomelidae; genus Callosobruchus; species Callosobruchus maculatus. The sequence continues at coordinate 10,394 of CATOUR010000818.1, read as the reverse complement.
TACGTCTGTACGTCTGTACGTCTGTACGTCTGTACGTCTGTACGTCTGTACGTCTGTACGTCTGTACGTCTGTACGTCTGTACGTCTGTACGTCTGTACGTCTGTACGTCTGTACGTCTGTACGTCTGTACGTCTGTACGTCTGTACGTCTGTACGTCTGTACGTCTGTACGTCTGTACGTCTGTACGTCTGTACGTCTGTACGTCTGTACGTCTGTACGTCTGTACGTCTGTACGTCTGTACGTCTGTACGTCTGTACGTCTGTACGTCTGTACGTCTGTACGTCTGTACGTCTGTACGTCTGTACGTCTGTACGTCTGTACGTCTGTACTCTGTACGTCTGTACGTCTGTACGTCTGTACGTCTGTACGTCTGTACGTCTGTACGTCTGTACGTCTGTACGTCTGTACGTCTGTACGTCTGTACGTCTGTACGTCTGTACGTCTGTACGTCTGTACGTCTGTACGTCTGTACGTCTGTACGTCTGTACGTCTGTACGTCTGTACGTCTGTACGTCTGTACGTCTGTACGTCTGTACGTCTGTACGTCTGTACGTCTGTACGTCTGTACGTCTGTACGTCTGTTACGTCTGTACGTCTGTACGTCTGTACGTCTGTACGTCTGTACGTCTGTACGTCTGTACGTCTGTACGTCTGTACGTCTGTACGTCTGTACGTCTGTACGTCTGTACGTCTGTACGTCTGTACGTCTGTACGTCTGTACGTCTGTACGTCTGTACGTCTGTACGTCTGTACGTCTGTACGTCTGTACGTCTGTACGTCTGTACGTCTGTACGTCTGTACGTCTGTACGTCTGTACGTCTGTACGTCTGTACGTCTGTACGTCTGTACGTCTGTACGTCTGTACGTCTGTACGTCTGTACGTCTGTACGTCTGTACGTCTGTACGTCTGTACGTCTGTACGTCTGTACGTCTGTACGTCTGTACGTCTGTACGTCTGTACGTCTGTACGTCTGTACGTCTGTACGTCTGTACGTCTGTACGTCTGTACGTCTGTACGTCTGTACGTCTGTACGTCTGTACGTCTGTACGTCTGTACGTCTGTACGTCTGTACGTCTGTACGTCTGTACGTCTGTACGTCTGTACGTCTGTACGTCTGTACGTCTGTACGTCTGTACGTCTGTACGTCTGTACGTCTGTACGTCTGTACGTCTGTACGTCTGTACGTCTGTACGTCTGTACGTCTGTACGTCTGTACGTCTGTACGTCTGTACGTCTGTACGTCTGTACGTCTGTACGTCTGTACGTCTGTACGTCTGTACGTCTGTACGTCTGTACGTCTGTACGTCTGTACGTCTGTACGTCTGTACGTCTGTACGTCTGTACGTCTGTACGTCTGTACGTCTGTACGTCTGTACGTCTGTACGTCTGTACGTCTGTACGTCTGTACGTCTGTACGTCTGTACGTCTGTACGTCTGTACGTCTGTACGTCTGTACGTCTGTACGTCTGTACGTCTGTACGTCTGTACGTCTGTACGTCTGTACGTCTGTACGTCTGTACGTCTGTACGTCTGTACGTCTGTACGTCTGTCTGTACGTCTGTACGTCTGTACGTCTGTACGTCTGTACGTCTGTACGTCTGTACGTCTGTACGTCTGTACGTCTGTACGTCTGTACGTCTGTACGTCTGTACGTCTGTACGTCTGTACGTCTGTACGTCTGTACGTCTGTACGTCTGTACGTCTGTACGTCTGTACGTCTGTACGTCTGTACGTCTGTACGTCTGTACGTCTGTACGTCTGTACGTCTGTACGTCTGTACGTCTGTACGTCTGTACGTCTGTACGTCTGTACGTCTGTACGTCTGTACGTCTGTACGTCTGTACGTCTGTACGTCTGTACGTCTGTACGTCTGTACGTCTGTACGTCTGTACGTCTGTACGTCTGTACGTCTGTACGTCTGTCGTGTACGTCTGTACGTCTGTACGTCTGTACGTCTGTACGTCTGTACGTCTGTACGTCTGTACGTCTGTACGTCTGTACGTCTGTACGTCTGTACGTCTGTACGTCTGTACGTCTGTACGTCTGTACGTCTGTACGTCTGTACGTCTGTACGTCTGTACGTCTGTACGTCTGTACGTCTGTACGTCTGTACGTCTGTACGTCTGTACGTCTGTACGTCTGTACGTCTGTACGTCTGTACGTCTGTACGTCTGTACGTCTGTACGTCTGTACGTCTGTACGTCTGTACGTCTGTACGTCTGTACGTCTGTACGTCTGTACGTCTGTACGTCTGTACGTCTGTACGTCTGTACGTCTGTACGTCTGTACGTCTGTACGTCTGTACGTCTGTACGTCTGTACGTCTGTACGTCTGTACGTCTGTACGTCTGTACGTCTGTACGTCTGTACGTCTGTACGTCTGTACGTCTGTACGTCTGTACGTCTGTACGTCTGTACGTCTGTACGTCTGTACGTCTGTACGTCTGTACGTCTGTACGTCTGTACGTCTGTACGTCTGTACGTCTGTACGTCTGTACGTCTGTACGTCTGTACGTCTGTACGTCTGTACGTCTGTACGTCTGTACGTCTGTACGTCTGTACGTCTGTACGTCTGTACGTCTGTACGTCTGTACGTCTGTACGTCTGTACGTCTGTACGTCTGTACGTCTGTACGTCTGTACGTCTGTACGTCTGTACGTCTGTACGTCTGTACGTCTGTACGTCTGTACGTCTGTACGTCTGTACGTCTGTACGTCTGTACGTCTGTACGTCTGTACGTCTGTACGTCTGTACGTCTGTACGTCTGTACGTCTGTACGTCTGTACGTCTGTACGTCTGTACGTCTGTACGTCTGTACGTCTGTACGTCTGTACGTCTGTACGTCTGTACGTCTGTACGTCTGTACGTCTGTACGTCTGTACGTCTGTACGTCTGTACGTCTGTACGTCTGTACGTCTGTACGTCTGTACGTCTGTACGTCTGTACGTCTGTACGTCTGTACGTCTGTACGTCTGTACGTCTGTACGTCTGTACGTCTGTACGTCTGTACGTCTGTACGTCTGTACGTCTGTACGTCTGTACGTCTGTACGTCTGTACGTCTGTACGTCTGTACGTCTGTACGTCTGTACGTCTGTACGTCTGTACGTCTGTACGTCTGTACGTCTGTACGTCTGTACGTCTGTACGTCTGTACGTCTGTACGTACGTCTGTACGTCTGTACGTCTGTACGTCTGTACTCTGTACGTCTGTACGTCTGTACGTCTGTACGTCTGTACGTCTGTACGTCTGTACGTCTGTACGTCTGTACGTCTGTACGTCTGTACGTCTGTACGTCTGTACGTCTGTACGTCTGTACGTCTGTACGTCTGTACGTCTGTACGTCTGTACGTCTGTACGTCTGTACGTCTGTACGTCTGTACGTCTGTACGTCTGTACGTCTGTACGTCTGTACGTCTGTACGTCTGTACGTCTGTACGTCTGTACGTCTGTACGTCTGTACGTCTGTACGTCTGTACGTCTGTACGTCTGTACGTCTGTACGTCTGTACGTCTGTACGTCTGTACGTCTGTACGTCTGTACGTCTGTACGTCTGTACGTCTGTACGTCTGTACGTCTGTACGTCTGTACGTCTGTACGTCTGTACGTCTGTACGTCTGTACGTCTGTACGTCTGTACGTCTGTACGTCTGTACGTCTGTACGTCTGTACGTCTGTACGTCTGTACGTCTGTACGTCTGTACGTCTGTACGTCTGTACGTCTGTACGTCTGTACGTCTGTACGTCTGTACGTCTGTACGTCTGTACGTCTGTACGTCTGTACGTCTGTACGTCTGTACGTCTGTACGTCTGTACGTCTGTACGTCTGTACGTCTGTACGTCTGTACGTCTGTACGTCTGTACGTCTGTACGTCTGTACGTCTGTACGTCTGTACGTCTTACGTCTGTACGTCTGTACGTCTGTACGTCTGTACGTCTGTACGTCTGTACGTCTGTACGTCTGTACGTCTGTACGTCTGTACGTCTGTACGTCTGTACGTCTGTACGTCTGTACGTCTGTACGTCTGTACGTCTGTACGTCTGTACGTCTGTACGTCTGTACGTCTGTACGTCTGTACGTCTGTACGTCTGTACGTCTGTACGTCTGTACGTCTGTACGTCTGTACGTCTGTACGTCTGTACGTCTGTACGTCTGTACGTCTGTACGTCTGTACGTCTGTACGTCTGTACGTCTGTACGTCTGTACGTCTGTACGTCTGTACGTCTGTACGTCTGTACGTCTGTACGTCTGTACGTCTGTACGTCTGTACGTCTGTACGTCTGTACGTCTGTACGTCTGTACGTCTGTACGTCTGTACGTCTGTACGTCTGTACGTCTGTACGTCTGTACGTACGCTGTACGTCTGTACGTCTGTACGTCTGTACGTCTGTACGTCTGTACGTCTGTACGTCGTCTGTACGTCTGTACGTCTGTACGTCTGTACGTCTGTACGTCTGTACGTCTGTACGTCTGTACGACTCTGAGGAGCTTTAAGATGAAATTAAAAGAATATGTTTTAGAACGTTTTTAGTTTAAGTCTGTTTAGATCAATTAATTTAGTGATATTTGTAGCTTAGGTCTACAGTAAAGTCAATTCTTGGGTTAGTGTTATCGTTGTTGTGTTATATAATCGCATCTTATTATTTTTATTGTTTGTGTGTTTTCGGTTGTTTATTGGTTATGCTTCTAATACTGCATTGAGTTTATAAGAGCTTCATTTGAACATTTTTATACTGTTATGCCATTATTTTTATGAATATTATATAACTGTTGTAGTAGGTTTTTCCTATTAAATAAATAAAAAAGCTAAAGCTACGTCTGTACGTCTGTACGTCTGTACGTCTGTACGTCTGTACGTCTGTACGTCTGTACGTCTGTACGTCTGTACGTCTGTACGTCTGTACGTCTGTACGTCTGTACGTCTGTACGTCTGTACGTCTGTACGTCTGTACGTCCGTACGTCTGTACGTCTGTACGTCTGTACGTCTGTACGTCTGTACGTCTGTACGTCTGTACGTCTGTACGTCTGTACGTCTGTACGTCTGTACGTCTGTACGTCTGTACGTCTGTACGTCTGTACGTCTGTACGTCTGTACGTCTGTACGTCTGTACGTCTGTACGTCTGTACGTCTGTACGTCTGTACGTCTGTACGTCTGTACGTCTGTACGTCTGTACGTCTGTACGTCTGTACGTCTGTACGTCTGTACGTCTGTAGGTCTGTCTGTCTGTCTGTCTGTCTGTCTGTCTGTCTGTCTGTCTGTCTGTCTGTCTGTCTGTCTGTCTGTCTGTATGTCTGTCTGTCTGTATGTCTGTATGTCTGTATGTCTGTATGTCTGTATGTCTGTATGTCTGTATGTCTGTATGTCTGTATGTCTGTATGTCTGTATGTCTGTACGTCTGTACGTCTGTACGTCTGTACGTCTGTACGTCTGTACGTCTGTACGTCTGTACGTCTGTACGTCTGTACGTCTGTATGTCTGTATGTCTGTATGTCTGTACGTCTGTACGTCTGTACGTCTGTACGTCTGTACGTCTGTACGTCTGTACGTCTGTACGTCTGTACGTCTGTACGTCTGTACGTCTGTAGGTCTGTACGTCTGTACGTCTGTAGGTCTGTACGTCTGTACGTCTGTACGTCTGTACGTCTGTACGTCTGTAGGTCTGTCTGTCTGTCTGTCTGTCTGTCTGTCTGTCTGTCTGTCTGTATGTCTGTATGTCTGTATGTCTGTATGTCTGTATGTCTGTACGTCTGTACGTCTGTAGGTCTGTCTGTCTGTCTGTCTGTCTGTCTGTCTGTCTGTCTGTCTGTCTGTCTGTATGTCTGTATGTCTGTATGTCTGTATGTCTGTATGTCTGTATGTCTGTATGTCTGTATGTCTGTATGTCTGTAGGTCTGTACGTCTGTACGTCTGTACGTCTGTACGTCTGTACGTCTGTACGTCTGGACGTCTGTACGTCTGTACGTCTGTACGTCTGTACGTCTGTACGTCTGTACGTCTGTACGTCTGTACGTCTGTACGTCTGTACGTCTGTACGTCTGTACGTCTGTACGTCTGTACGTCTGTACGTCTGTACGTCTGTACGTCTGTACGTCTGTACGTCTGTACGTCTGTACGTCTGTACGTCTGTACGTCTGTACGTCTGTACGTCTGTACGTCTGTACGTCTGTACGTCTGTACGTCTGTACGTCTGTACGTCTGTACGTCTGTACGTCTGTACGTCTGTACGTCTGTAGGTCTGTCTGTCTGTCTGTCTGTCTGTCTGTATGTCTGTATGTCTGTATGTCTGTATGTCTGTATGTCTGTATGTCTGTATGTCTGTATGTCTGTACGTCTGTACGTCTGTACGTCTGTACGTCTGTACGTCTGTACGTCTGTACGTCTGTACGTCTGTACGTCTGTACGTCTGTACGTCTGTACGTCTGTACGTCTGTACGTCTGTACGTCTGTACGTCTGTACGTCTGTACGTCTGTACGTCTGTACGTCTGTACGTCTGTACGTCTGTACGTCTGTACGTCTGTACGTCTGTACGTCTGTACGTCTGTACGTCTGTACGTCTGTACGTCTGTACGTCTGTACGTCTGTACGTCTGTACGTCTGTACGTCTGTACGTCTGTACGTCTGTACGTCTGTACGTCTGTACGTCTGTACGTCTGTACGTCTGTACGTCTGTACGTCTGTACGTCTGTACGTCTGTACGTCTGTACGTCTGTACGTCTGTACGTCTGTACGTCTGTACGTCTGTACGTCTGTACGTCTGTACGTCTGTACGTCTGTACCTCTGTACGTCTGTACGTCTGTACGTCTGTACGTCTGTACGTCTGTCCGTCTGTACGTCTGTACGTCTGTACGTCTGTACGTCTGTACGTCTGTACGTCTGTACGTCTGTACGTCTGTACGTCTGTACGTCTGTACGTCTGTACGTCTGTACGTCTGTACGTCTGTACGTCTGTACGTCTGTACGTCTGTACGTCTGTACGTCTGTACGTCTGTACGTCTGTACGTCTGTACGTCTGTACGTCTGTACGTCTGTACGTCTGTACGTCTGTACGTCTGTACGTCTGTACGTCTGTACGTCTGTACGTCTGTACGTCTGTACGTCTGTACGTCTGTACGTCTGTACGTCTGTACGTCTGTATGTCTGTACGTCTGTACGTCTGTACGTCTGTACGTCTGTACGTCTGTACGTCTGTACGTCTGTACGTCTGTACGTCTGTAGGTCTGTACGTCTGTAGGTCTGTACGTCTGTACGTCTGTACGTCTGTACGTCTGTACGTCTGTACGTCTGTAGGTCTGTCTGTCTGTCTGTCTGTCTGTCTGTCTGTATGTCTGTATGTCTGTATGTCTGTATGTCTGTAGGTCTGTAGGTCTGTCTGTCTGTATGTCTGTATGTCTGTATGTCTGTATGTCTGTATGTCTGTATGTCTGTATGTCTGTATGTCTGTATGTCTGTATGTCTGTATGTCTGTATGTCTGTATGTCTGTATGTCTGTATGTCTGTATGTCTGTATGTCTGTATGTCTGTATGTCTGTATGTCTGTATGTCTGTATGTCTGTATGTCTGTATGTCTGTATGTCTGTATGTCTGTATGTCTGTATGTCTGTATGTCTGTATGTCTGTATGTCTGTATGTCTGTAGGTCTGTAGGTCTGTAGGTCTGTAGGTCTGTACGTCTGTACGTCTGTACGTCTGTACGTCTGTACGTCTGTACGTCTGTACGTCTGTACGTCTGTACGTCTGTACGTCTGTACGTCTGTACGTCTGTACGTCTGTACGTCTGTACGTCTGTACGTCTGTACGTCTGTACGTCTGTACGTCTGTACGTCTGTACGTCTGTACGTCTGTACGTCTGTACGTCTGTACGTCTGTACGTCTGTACGTCTGTACGTCTGTACGTCTGTACGTCTGTACGTCTGTACGTCTGTACGTCTGTACGTCTGTACGTCTGTACGTCTGTACGTCTGTAGGTCTGTACGTCTGTACGTCTGTACGTCTGTACGTCTGTACGTCTGTACGTCTGTCTGTCTGTCTGTCTGTCTGTCTGTCTGTCTGTCTGTCTGTCTGTCTGTCTGTATGTCTGTATGTCTGTATGTCTGTATGTCTGTATGTCTGTATGTCTGTATGTCTGTACGTCTGTACGTCTGTCTGTCTGTCTGTCTGTCTGTCTGTCTGTCTGTATGTCTGTATGTCTGTATGTCTGTATGTCTGTATGTCTGTACGTCTGTACGTCTGTACGTCTGTACGTCTGTACGTCTGTACGTCTGTACGTCTGTACGTCTGTACGTCTGTACGTCTGTACGTCTGTACGTCTGTACGTCTGTACGTCTGTACGTCTGTACGTCTGTACGTCTGTACGTCTGTACGTCTGTACGTCTGTACGTCTGTACGTCTGTACGTCTGTACGTCTGTACGTCTGTACGTCTGTACGTCTGTACGTCTGTACGTCTGTACGTCTGTACGTCTGTACGTCTGTACGTCTGTACGTCTGTACGTCTGTACGTCTGTACGTCTGTACGTCTGTACGTCTGTACGTCTGTACGTCTGTACGTCTGTACGTCTGTACGTCTGTACGTCTGTACGTCTGTACGTCTGTACGTCTGTACGTCTGTACGTCTGTACGTCTGTACGTCTGTACGTCTGTACGTCTGTACGTCTGTACGTCTGTACGTCTGTACGTCTGTACGTCTGTACGTCTGTACGTCTGTACGTCTGTACGTCTGTACGTCTGTACGTCTGTACGTCTGTACGTCTGTACGTCTGTACGTCTGTACGTCTGTACGTCTGTAGGTCTGTCTGTCTGTCTGTCTGTCTGTCTGTATGTCTGTATGTCTGTATGTCTGTATGTCTGTATGTCTGTACGTCTGTACGTCTGTACGTCTGTACGTCTGTACGTCTGTACGTCTGTACGTCTGTACGTCTGTACGTCTGTACGTCTGTACGTCTGTACGTCTGTACGTCTGTACGTCTGTACGTCTGTACGTCTGTACGTCTGTACGTCTGTACGTCTGTACGTCTGTACGTCTGTACGTCTGTACGTCTGTACGTCTGTACGTCTGTACGTCTGTACGTCTGTACGTCTGTACGTCTGTACGTCTGTACGTCTGTACGTCTGTACGTCTGTACGTCTGTACGTCTGTACGTCTGTACGTCTGTACGTCTGTACGTCTGTACGTCTGTACGTCTGTACGTCTGTACGTCTGTACGTCTGTACGTCTGTACGTCTGTACGTCTGTACGTCTGTACGTCTGTACGTCTGTACGTCTGTACGTCTGTACGTCTGTACGTCTGTACGTCTGTACGTCTGTACGTCTGTACGTCTGTACGTCTGTACGTCTGTACGTCTGTACGTCTGTACGTCTGTACGTCTGTACGTCTGTACGTCTGTACGTCTGTACGTCTGTACGTCTGTACGTCTGTACGTCTGTACGTCTGTACGTCTGTACGTCTGTACGTCTGTACGTCTGTACGTCTGTACGTCTGTACGTCTGTACGTCTGTACGTCTGTACGTCTGTACGTCTGTACGTCTGTACGTCTGTACGTCTGTACGTCTGTACGTCTGTACGTCTGTACGTCTGTACGTCTGTACGTCTGTACGTCTGTACGTCTGTACGTCTGTACGTCTGTACGTCTGTACGTCTGTACGTCTGTACGTCTGTACGTCTGTACGTCTGTACGTCTGTACGTCTGTACGTCTGTACGTCTGTACGTCTGTACGTCTGTACGTCTGTACGTCTGTAGGTCTGTACGTCTGTACGTCTGTACGTCTGTACGTCTGTACGTCTGTACGTCTGTACGTCTGTACGTCTGTACGTCTGTACGTCTGTACGTCTGTACGTCTGTACGTCTGTACGTCTGTACGTCTGTACGTCTGTACGTCTGTACGTCTGTACGTCTGTACGTCTGTACGTCTGTACGTCTGTACGTCTGTACGTCTGTACGTCTGTACGTCTGTACGTCTGTACGTCTGTACGTCTGTACGTCTGTACGTCTGTACGTCTGTACGTCTGTACGTCTGTACGTCTGTACGTCTGTACGTCTGTACGTCTGTACGTCTGTACGTCTGTACGTCTGTAGGTCTGTACGTCTGTACGTCTGTACGTCTGTACGTCTGTACGTCTGTACGTCTGTACGTCTGTACGTCTGTACGTCTGTAGGTCTGTAGGTCTGTAGGTCTGTAGGTCTGTACGTCTGTACGTCTGTACGTCTGTACGTCTGTATGTCTGTATGTCTGTATGTCTGTATGTCTGTATGTCTGTATGTCTGTATGTCTGTATGTCTGTATGTCTGTATGTCTGTATGTCTGTATGTCTGTATGTCTGTATGTCTGTATGTCTGTATGTCTGTATGTCTGTATGTCTGTATGTCTGTATGTCTGTATGTCTGTATGTCTGT
>CATOUR010000817.1:0-43918 GCA_951848785.1 Callosobruchus maculatus | reverse complement strand
TCTGTACGTCTGTACGTCTGTACGTCTGTACGTCTGTACGTCTGTACGTCTGTACGTCTGTACGTCTGTACGTCTGCACGTCTGTACGTCTGCACGTCTGTACGTCTGTACGTCTGTACGTCTGACGTCTGTACGTCTGTACGTCTGTACGTCTGTACGTCTGTACGTCTGACGTCTGTACGTCTGTACGTCTGTACGTCTGTACGTCTGTACGTCTGTACGTCTGTACGTCTGTACGTCTGTACGTCTGTACGTCTGTACGTCTGTACGTCTGTACGTCTGTACGTCTGTACGTCTGTACGTCTGTACGTCTGTACGTGTACGTCTGTACGTCTGTACGTCTGTACGTTACGTCTGTACGTCTGTTGTACGTCTGTACGGTCTGTACGTCTGTACGTCTGTACGTCTGTACGTCTGTACGTCTGTACGTCTGTACGTCTGTACGTCTGTACGTCTGTACGTCTGTACGTCTGTACGTCTGTACGTCTGTACGTCTGTACGTCTGTACGTCTGTACGTCTGTACGTCTGTACGTCTGTACGTCTGTACGTCTGTACGTCTGTACGTCTGTACGTCTGTACGTCTGTCTGTACGTCTGTACGTCTGTACGTCTGTACGTCTGTACGTCTGTACGTCTGTACGTCTGTACGTCTGTACGTCTGTACGTCTGTACGTCTGTACGTCTGTACGTCTGTACGTCTGTACGTCTGTACGTCTGTACGTCTGTACGTCTGTACGTCTGTACGTCTGTACGTCCTGTAGTCTGTACGTCTGTACGTCTGTACGTCTGTACGTCTGTACGTCTGTACGTCTGTACGTCTGTACGTCTGTACGTCTGTACGTCTGTACGTCTGTACGTCTGTACGTCTGTACGTCTGTACGTCTGTACGTCTGTACGTCTGTACGTCTGTACGTCTGTACGTCTGTACGTCTGTACGTCTGTACGTCTGTACGTCTGTACGTCTGTACGTCTGTACGTCTGTACGTCTGTACGTCTGTACGTCTGTACGTCTGTACGTCTGTACGTCTGTACGTCTGTACGTCTGTACGTCTGTACGTCTGTACGTCTGTACGTCTGTACGTCTGTACGTCTGTACGTCTGTACGTCTGTACGTCTGTACGTCTGTACGTCTGTACGTCTGTACGTCTGTACGTCTGTACGTCTGTACGTCTGTACGTCTGTACGTCTGTACGTCTGTACGTCTGTACGTCTGTACGTCTGTACGTCTGTACGTCTGTACGTCTGTACGTCTGTACGTCTGTAGTCTGTACGTCTGTACGTCTGTACGTCTGTACGTCTGTACGTCTGTACGTCTGTACGTCTGTACGTCTGTACGTCTGTACGTCTGTACGTCTGTACGTCTGTACGTCTGTACGTCTGTACGTCTGTACGTCTGTACGTCTGTACGTCTGTACGTCTGTACGTCTGTACGTCTGTACGTCTGTACGTCTGTACGTCTGTACGTCTGTACGTCTGTACGTCTGTACGTCTGTACGTCTGTACGTCTGTACGTCTGTACGTCTGTACGTCTGTACGTCTGTACGTCTGTACGTCTGTACGTCTGTACGTCTGTACGTCTGTACGTCTGTACGTCTGTACGTCTGTACGTCTGTACGTCTGTACGTCTGTACGTCTGTACGTCTGTACGTCTGTACGTCTGTACGTCTGTACGTCTGTACGTCTGTACGTCTGTACGTCTGTACGTCTGTACGTCTGTACGTCTGTACGTCTGTACGTCTGTACGTCTGTACGTCTGTACGTCTGTACGTCTGTACGTCTGTACGTCTGTACGTCTGTACGTCTGTACGTCTGTACGTCTGTACGTCTGTACGTCTGTACGTCTGTACGTCTGTACGTCTGTACGTCTGTACGTCTGTACGTCTGTACGTCTGTACGTCTGTACGTCTGTACGTCTGTACGTCTGTACGTCTGTACGTCTGTACGTCTGTACGTCTGTACGTCTGTACGTCTGTACGTCTGTACGTCTGTACGTCTGTACGTCTGTACGTCTGTACGTCTGTACGTCTGTACGTCTGTACGTCTGTACGTCTGTACGTCTGTACGTCTGTACGTCTGTACGTCTGTACGTCTGTACGTCTGTACGTCTGTACGTCTGTACGTCTGTACGTCTGTACGTCTGTACGTCTGTACGTCTGTACGTCTGTACGTCTGTACGTCTGTACGTCTGTACGTCTGTACGTCTGTACGTCTGTAAGTCTGTACGTCTGTACGTCTGTACGTCTGTACGTCTGTACGTCTGTACGTCTGTACGTCTGTACGTCTGTACGTCTGTACGTCTGTACGTCTGTACGTCTGTACGTCTGTACGTCTGTACGTCTGTACGTCTGTACGTCGTGTACGTCTGTACGTCTGTACGTCTGTACGTCTGTACGTCTGTACGTCTGTACGTCTGTACGTCTGTACGTCTGTACGTCTGTACGTCTGTACGTCTGTACGTCTGTACGTCTGTACGTCTGTACGTCTGTACGTCTGTACGTCTGTACGTCTGTACGTCTGTACGTCTGTACGTCTGCTGTACGTCTGTACGTCTGTACGTCTGTACGTCTGTACGTCTGTACGTCTGTACGTCTGTACGTCTGTACGTCTGTACGTCTGTACGTCTGTACGTCTGTACGTCTGTACGTCTGTACGTCTGTCTCTGTCTGTCTGTCTGTCTGTCTGTCTGTCTGTCTGTCTGTCTGTCTGTCTGTCTGTCTGTCTGTCTGTCTGTCTGTCTGTCTGTCTGTCTGTCTGTCTGTCTGTCTGTCTGTCTGTCTGTCTGTCTGTCTGTCCGTCTGTCCGTCTGTCTGTCTGTCTGTCTGTCTGTCTGTCTGTCTGTCTGTCTGTCTGTCTGTCTGTCTGTCTGTCTGTCTGTCTGTCTGTCTGTCTGTCTGTCTGTCTGTCTGTCTGTCTGTCTGTCTGTCTGTCTGTCTGTCTGTCTGTCTGTCTGTCTGTCTGTCTGTCTGTCTGTCTGTCTGTCTGTCTGTCTGTCTGTCTGTCTGTCTGTCTGTCTGTCTGTCTGTCTGTCTGTCTGTCTGTCTGTCTGTCTGTCTGTCTGTCTGTCTGTCTGTCTGTCTGTCTGTCTGTCTGTCTGTCTGTCTGTCTGTCTGTCTGTCTGTCTGTCTGTCTGTCTGTCTGTCTGTCTGTCTGTCTGTCTGTCTGTCTGTCTGTCTGTCTGTCTGTCTGTATGTCTGTATGTCTGTATGTCTGTATGTCTGTATGTCTGTATGTCTGTATGTCTGTATGTCTGTATGTCTGTATGTCTGTCTGTCTGTCTGTCTGTCTGTCTGTCTGTCTGTCTGTCTGTCTGTCTGTCTGTCTGTCTGTCTGTCTGTCTGTATGTCTGTATGTCTGTCTGTCTGTCTGTCTGTATGTCTGTCTGTCTGTCTGTCTGTATGTCTGTCTGTCTGTATGTCTGTCTGTCTGTATGTCTGTCTGTCTGTATGTCTGTATGTCTGTATGTCTGTATGTCTGTATGTCTGTATGTCTGTATGTCTGTATGTCTGTATGTCTGTATGTCTGTATGTCTGTATGTCTGTAGTCTTATGTCTGTATGTCTGTATGTCTGTATGTTGTCTGTATGTCTGTATGTCTGTATGTCTGTATGTCTGTATGTCTGTATGTCTGTATGTCTGTATGTCTGTATGTCTGTATGTCTGTATGTCTGTATGTCTGTATGTCTGTATGTCTGTATGTCTGTATGTCTGTATGTCTGTATGTCTGTATGTCTGTATGTCTGTATGTCTGTATGTCTGTATGTCTGTATGTCTGTATGTCTGTATGTCTGTATGTCTGTATGTCTGTATGTCTGTATGTCTGTATGTCTGTATGTCTGTATGTCTGTATGTCTGTATGTCTGTCTGTCTGTCTGTCTGTCTGTCTGTCTGTCTGTCTGTATGTCTGTATGTCTGTATGTCTGTATGTCTGTATGTCTGTATGTCTGTATGTCTGTATGTCTGTATGTCTGTATTGTCTGTATGTCTGTATGTCTGTATGTCTGTATGTCTGTATGTCTGTATGTCTGTATGTCTGTATGTCTGTATGTCTGTATGTCTGTATGTCTGTATGTCTGTATGTCTGTATGTCTGTATGTCTGTATGTCTGTATGTCTGTATGTCTGTATGTCTGTATGTCTGTATGTCTGTATGTCTGTATGTCTGTATGTCTGTATGTCTGTATGTCTGTATGTCTGTATGTCTGTATGTCTGTATGTCTGTATGTCTGTATGTCTGTATGTCTGTATGTCTGTATGTCTGTATGTCTGTATGTCTGTATGTCTGTATGTCTGTATGTCTGTATGTCTGTATGTCTGTATGTCTGTATGTCTGTATGTCTGTATGTCTGTTATGTCTGTATGTCTGTATGTCTGTATGTCTGTATGTCTGTATGTCTGTATGTCTGTATGTCTGTATGTCTGTATGTCTGTATGTCTGTATGTCTGTATGTCTGTATGTCTGTATGTCTGTATGTCTGTATGTCTGTATGTCTGTATGTCTGTATGTCTGTATGTCTGTATGTCTGTATGTCTGTATGTCTGTATGTCTGTATGTCTGTATGTCTGTATGTCTGTATGTCTGTATGTCTGTATGTCTGTATGTCTGTATGTCTGTATGTCTGTATGTCTGTCTGTCTGTATGTCTGTATGTCTGTCTGTCTGTCTGTCTGTCTGTCTGTCTGTCTGTCTGTACGTCTGTACGTCTGTATGTCTGTGTGTCTGTACGTCTGTGTGTCTGTACGTCTGTACGTCTGTACGTCTGTACGTCTGTGTGTCTGTACGTCTGTGTGTCTGTACGTCTGTACGTCTGTACGTCTGTACGTCTGTGTGTCTGTACGTCTGTGTGTCTGTACGTCTGTACGTCTGTACGTCTGTGTGTCTGTACGTCTGTACGTCTGTACGTCTGTACGTCTGTGTGTCTGTACGTCTGTGTGTCTGTACGTCTGTACGTCTGTACGTCTGTACGTCTGTGTGTCTGTACGTCTGTGTGTCTGTACGTCTGTACGTCTGTACGTCTGTACGTCTGTACGTCTGTACGTCTGTACGTCTGTACGTCTGTACGTCTGTACGTCTGTACGTCTGTACGTCTGTACGTCTGTACGTCTGTACGTCTGTACGTCTGTACGTCTGTACGTCTGTACGTCTGTACGTCTGTACGTCTGTACGTCTGTACGTCTGTACGTCTGTACGTCTGTACGTCTGTACGTCTGTACGTCTGTACGTCTGTACGTCTGTACGTCTGTACGTCTGTACGTCTGTACGTCTGTACGTCTGTACGTCTGTACGTCTGTACGTCTGTACGTCTGTACGTCTGTACGTCTGTACGTCTGTACGTCTGTACGTCTGTACGTCTGTACGTCTGTACGTCTGTACGTCTGTACGTCTGTACGTCTGTACGTCTGTACGTCTGTACGTCTGTACGTCTGTACGTCTGTACGTCTGTACGTCTGTACGTCTGTACGTCTGTACGTCTGTACGTCTGTACGTCTGTACGTCTGTACGTCTGTACGTCTGTACGTCTGTACGTCTGTACGTCTGTACGTCTGTACGTCTGTACGTCTGTACGTCTGTACGTCTGTACGTCTGTACGTCTGTACGTCTGTACGTCTGTACGTCTGTACGTCTGTACGTCTGTACGTCTGTACGTCTGTACGTCTGTACGTCTGTACGTCTGTACGTCTGTACGTCTGTACGTCTGTACGTCTGTACGTCTGTACGTCTGTACGTCTGTACGTCTGTACGTCTGTACGTCTGTACGTCTGTACGTCTGTACGTCTGTACGTCTGTACGTCTGTACGTCTGTACGTCTGTACGTCTGTACGTCTGTACGTCTGTACGTCTGTACGTCTGTACGTCTGTACGTCTGTACGTCTGTACGTCTGTACGTCTGTACGTCTGTACGTCTGTACGTCTGTACGTCTGTACGTCTGTACGTCTGTACGTCTGTACGTCTGTACGTCTGTACGTCTGTACGTCTGTACGTCTGTACGTCTGTACGTCTGTACGTCTGTACGTCTGTACGTCTGTACGTCTGTACGTCTGTACGTCTGTACGTCTGTACGTCTGTACGTCTGTACGTCTGTACGTCTGTACGTCTGTACGTCTGTACGTCTGTACGTCTGTACGTCTGTACGTCTGTACGTCTGTACGTCTGTACGTCTGTACGTCTGTACGTCTGTACGTCTGTACGTCTGTACGTCTGTACGTCTGTACGTCTGTACGTCTGTACGTCTGTACGTCTGTACGTCTGTACGTCTGTACGTCTGTACGTCTGTACGTCTGTACGTCTGTACGTCTGTACGTCTGTACGTCTGTACGTCTGTACGTCTGTACGTCTGTACGTCTGTACGTCTGTACGTCTGTACGTCTGTACGTCTGTACGTCTGTACGTCTGTACGTCTGTACGTCTGTACGTCTGTACGTCTGTACGTCTGTACGTCTGTACGTCTGTACGTCTGTACGTCTGTACGTCTGTACGTCTGTACGTCTGTACGTCTGTACGTCTGTACGTCTGTACGTCTGTACGTCTGTACGTCTGTACGTCTGTACGTCTGTACGTCTGTACGTCTGTACGTCTGTACGTCTGTACGTCTGTACGTCTGTACGTCTGTACGTCTGTACGTCTGTACGTCTGTACGTCTGTACGTCTGTACGTCTGTACGTCTGTACGTCTGTACGTCTGTACGTCTGTACGTCTGTACGTCTGTACGTCTGTACGTCTGTACGTCTGTACGTCTGTACGTCTGTACGTCTGTACGTCTGTACGTCTGTACGTCTGTACGTCTGTACGTCTGTACGTCTGTACGTCTGTACGTCTGTACGTCTGTACGTCTGTACGTCTGTACGTCTGTACGTCTGTACGTCTGTACGTCTGTACGTCTGTACGTCTGTACGTCTGTACGTCTGTACGTCTGTACGTCTGTACGTCTGTACGTCTGTACGTCTGTACGTCTGTACGTCTGTACGTCTGTACGTCTGTACGTCTGTACGTCTGTACGTCTGTACGTCTGTACGTCTGTACGTCTGTACGTCTGTACGTCTGTACGTCTGTACGTCTGTACGTCTGTACGTCTGTACGTCTGTACGTCTGTACGTCTGTACGTCTGTACGTCTGTACGTCTGTACGTCTGTACGTCTGTACGTCTGTACGTCTGTACGTCTGTACGTCTGTACGTCTGTACGTCTGTACGTCTGTACGTCTGTACGTCTGTACGTCTGTACGTCTGTACGTCTGTACGTCTGTACGTCTGTACGTCTGTACGTCTGTACGTCTGTACGTCTGTACGTCTGTACGTCTGTACGTCTGTACGTCTGTACGTCTGTACGTCTGTACGTCTGTACGTCTGTACGTCTGTACGTCTGTACGTCTGTACGTCTGTACGTCTGTACGTCTGTACGTCTGTACGTCTGTACGTCTGTACGTCTGTACGTCTGTACGTCTGTACGTCTGTACGTCTGTACGTCTGTACGTCTGTACGTCTGTACGTCTGTACGTCTGTACGTCTGTACGTCTGTACGTCTGTACGTCTGTACGTCTGTACGTCTGTACGTCTGTACGTCTGTACGTCTGTACGTCTGTACGTCTGTACGTCTGTACGTCTGTACGTCTGTACGTCTGTACGTCTGTACGTCTGTACGTCTGTACGTCTGTACGTCTGTACGTCTGTACGTCTGTACGTCTGTACGTCTGTACGTCTGTACGTCTGTACGTCTGTACGTCTGTACGTCTGTACGTCTGTACGTCTGTACGTCTGTACGTCTGTACGTCTGTACGTCTGTACGTCTGTACGTCTGTACGTCTGTACGTCTGTACGTCTGTACGTCTGTACGTCTGTACGTCTGTACGTCTGTACGTCTGTACGTCTGTACGTCTGTACGTCTGTACGTCTGTACGTCTGTACGTCTGTACGTCTGTACGTCTGTACGTCTGTACGTCTGTACGTCTGTACGTCTGTACGTCTGTACGTCTGTACGTCTGTACGTCTGTACGTCTGTACGTCTGTACGTCTGTACGTCTGTACGTCTGTACGTCTGTACGTCTGTACGTCTGTACGTCTGTACGTCTGTACGTCTGTACGTCTGTACGTCTGTACGTCTGTACGTCTGTACGTCTGTACGTCTGTACGTCTGTACGTCTGTACGTCTGTACGTCTGTACGTCTGTACGTCTGTACGTCTGTACGTCTGTACGTCTGTACGTCTGTACGTCTGTACGTCTGTACGTCTGTACGTCTGTACGTCTGTACGTCTGTACGTCTGTACGTCTGTACGTCTGTACGTCTGTACGTCTGTACGTCTGTACGTCTGTACGTCTGTACGTCTGTACGTCTGTACGTCTGTACGTCTGTACGTCTGTACGTCTGTACGTCTGTACGTCTGTACGTCTGTACGTCTGTACGTCTGTACGTCTGTACGTCTGTACGTCTGTACGTCTGTACGTCTGTACGTCTGTACGTCTGTACGTCTGTACGTCTGTACGTCTGTACGTCTGTACGTCTGTACGTCTGTACGTCTGTACGTCTGTACGTCTGTACGTCTGTACGTCTGTACGTCTGTACGTCTGTACGTCTGTACGTCTGTACGTCTGTACGTCTGTACGTCTGTACGTCTGTACGTCTGTACGTCTGTACGTCTGTACGTCTGTACGTCTGTACGTCTGTACGTCTGTACGTCTGTACGTCTGTACGTCTGTACGTCTGTACGTCTGTACGTCTGTACGTCTGTACGTCTGTACGTCTGTACGTCTGTACGTCTGTACGTCTGTACGTCTGTACGTCTGTACGTCTGTACGTCTGTACGTCTGTACGTCTGTACGTCTGTACGTCTGTACGTCTGTACGTCTGTACGTCTGTACGTCTGTACGTCTGTACGTCTGTACGTCTGTACGTCTGTACGTCTGTACGTCTGTACGTCTGTACGTCTGTACGTCTGTACGTCTGTACGTCTGTACGTCTGTACGTCTGTACGTCTGTACGTCTGTACGTCTGTACGTCTGTACGTCTGTACGTCTGTACGTCTGTACGTCTGTACGTCTGTACGTCTGTACGTCTGTACGTCTGTACGTCTGTACGTCTGTACGTCTGTACGTCTGTACGTCTGTACGTCTGTACGTCTGTACGTCTGTACGTCTGTACGTCTGTACGTCTGTACGTCTGTACGTCTGTACGTCTGTACGTCTGTACGTCTGTACGTCTGTACGTCTGTACGTCTGTACGTCTGTACGTCTGTACGTCTGTACGTCTGTACGTCTGTACGTCTGTACGTCTGTACGTCTGTACGTCTGTACGTCTGTACGTCTGTACGTCTGTACGTCTGTACGTCTGTACGTCTGTACGTCTGTACGTCTGTACGTCTGTACGTCTGTACGTCTGTACGTCTGTACGTCTGTACGTCTGTACGTCTGTACGTCTGTACGTCTGTACGTCTGTACGTCTGTACGTCTGTACGTCTGTACGTCTGTACGTCTGTACGTCTGTACGTCTGTACGTCTGTACGTCTGTACGTCTGTACGTCTGTACGTCTGTACGTCTGTACGTCTGTACGTCTGTACGTCTGTACGTCTGTACGTCTGTACGTCTGTACGTCTGTACGTCTGTACGTCTGTACGTCTGTACGTCTGTACGTCTGTACGTCTGTACGTCTGTACGTCTGTACGTCTGTACGTCTGTACGTCTGTACGTCTGTACGTCTGTACGTCTGTACGTCTGTACGTCTGTACGTCTGTACGTCTGTACGTCTGTACGTCTGTACGTCTGTACGTCTGTACGTCTGTACGTCTGTACGTCTGTACGTCTGTACGTCTGTACGTCTGTACGTCTGTACGTCTGTACGTCTGTACGTCTGTACGTCTGTACGTCTGTACGTCTGTACGTCTGTACGTCTGTACGTCTGTACGTCTGTACGTCTGTACGTCTGTACGTCTGTACGTCTGTACGTCTGTACGTCTGTACGTCTGTACGTCTGTACGTCTGTACGTCTGTACGTCTGTACGTCTGTACGTCTGTACGTCTGTACGTCTGTACGTCTGTACGTCTGTACGTCTGTACGTCTGTACGTCTGTACGTCTGTACGTCTGTACGTCTGTACGTCTGTACGTCTGTACGTCTGTACGTCTGTACGTCTGTACGTCTGTACGTCTGTACGTCTGTACGTCTGTACGTCTGTACGTCTGTACGTCTGTACGTCTGTACGTCTGTACGTCTGTACGTCTGTACGTCTGTACGTCTGTACGTCTGTACGTCTGTACGTCTGTACGTCTGTACGTCTGTACGTCTGTACGTCTGTACGTCTGTACGTCTGTACGTCTGTACGTCTGTACGTCTGTACGTCTGTACGTCTGTACGTCTGTACGTCTGTACGTCTGTACGTCTGTACGTCTGTACGTCTGTACGTCTGTACGTCTGTACGTCTGTACGTCTGTACGTCTGTACGTCTGTACGTCTGTACGTCTGTACGTCTGTACGTCTGTACGTCTGTACGTCTGTACGTCTGTACGTCTGTACGTCTGTACGTCTGTACGTCTGTACGTCTGTACGTCTGTACGTCTGTACGTCTGTACGTCTGTACGTCTGTACGTCTGTACGTCTGTACGTCTGTACGTCTGTACGTCTGTACGTCTGTACGTCTGTACGTCTGTACGTCTGTACGTCTGTACGTCTGTACGTCTGTACGTCTGTACGTCTGTACGTCTGTACGTCTGTACGTCTGTACGTCTGTACGTCTGTACGTCTGTACGTCTGTACGTCTGTACGTCTGTACGTCTGTACGTCTGTACGTCTGTACGTCTGTACGTCTGTACGTCTGTACGTCTGTACGTCTGTACGTCTGTACGTCTGTACGTCTGTACGTCTGTACGTCTGTACGTCTGTACGTCTGTACGTCTGTACGTCTGTACGTCTGTACGTCTGTACGTCTGTACGTCTGTACGTCTGTACGTCTGTACGTCTGTACGTCTGTACGTCTGTACGTCTGTACGTCTGTACGTCTGTACGTCTGTACGTCTGTACGTCTGTACGTCTGTACGTCTGTACGTCTGTACGTCTGTACGTCTGTACGTCTGTACGTCTGTACGTCTGTACGTCTGTACGTCTGTACGTCTGTACGTCTGTACGTCTGTACGTCTGTACGTCTGTACGTCTGTACGTCTGTACGTCTGTACGTCTGTACGTCTGTACGTCTGTACGTCTGTACGTCTGTACGTCTGTACGTCTGTACGTCTGTACGTCTGTACGTCTGTACGTCTGTACGTCTGTACGTCTGTACGTCTGTACGTCTGTACGTCTGTACGTCTGTACGTCTGTACGTCTGTACGTCTGTACGTCTGTACGTCTGTACGTCTGTACGTCTGTACGTCTGTACGTCTGTACGTCTGTACGTCTGTACGTCTGTACGTCTGTACGTCTGTACGTCTGTACGTCTGTACGTCTGTACGTCTGTACGTCTGTACGTCTGTACGTCTGTACGTCTGTACGTCTGTACGTCTGTACGTCTGTACGTCTGTACGTCTGTACGTCTGTACGTCTGTACGTCTGTACGTCTGTACGTCTGTACGTCTGTACGTCTGTACGTCTGTACGTCTGTACGTCTGTACGTCTGTACGTCTGTACGTCTGTACGTCTGTACGTCTGTACGTCTGTACGTCTGTACGTCTGTACGTCTGTACGTCTGTACGTCTGTACGTCTGTACGTCTGTACGTCTGTACGTCTGTACGTCTGTACGTCTGTACGTCTGTACGTCTGTACGTCTGTACGTCTGTACGTCTGTACGTCTGTACGTCTGTACGTCTGTACGTCTGTACGTCTGTACGTCTGTACGTCTGTACGTCTGTACGTCTGTACGTCTGTACGTCTGTACGTCTGTACGTCTGTACGTCTGTACGTCTGTACGTCTGTACGTCTGTACGTCTGTACGTCTGTACGTCTGTACGTCTGTACGTCTGTACGTCTGTACGTCTGTACGTCTGTACGTCTGTACGTCTGTACGTCTGTACGTCTGTACGTCTGTACGTCTGTACGTCTGTACGTCTGTACGTCTGTACGTCTGTACGTCTGTACGTCTGTACGTCTGTACGTCTGTACGTCTGTACGTCTGTACGTCTGTACGTCTGTACGTCTGTACGTCTGTACGTCTGTACGTCTGTACGTCTGTACGTCTGTACGTCTGTACGTCTGTACGTCTGTACGTCTGTACGTCTGTACGTCTGTACGTCTGTACGTCTGTACGTCTGTACGTCTGTACGTCTGTACGTCTGTACGTCTGTACGTCTGTACGTCTGTACGTCTGTACGTCTGTACGTCTGTACGTCTGTACGTCTGTACGTCTGTACGTCTGTACGTCTGTACGTCTGTACGTCTGTACGTCTGTACGTCTGTACGTCTGTACGTCTGTACGTCTGTACGTCTGTACGTCTGTACGTCTGTACGTCTGTACGTCTGTACGTCTGTACGTCTGTACGTCTGTACGTCTGTACGTCTGTACGTCTGTACGTCTGTACGTCTGTACGTCTGTACGTCTGTACGTCTGTACGTCTGTACGTCTGTACGTCTGTACGTCTGTACGTCTGTACGTCTGTACGTCTGTACGTCTGTACGTCTGTACGTCTGTACGTCTGTACGTCTGTACGTCTGTACGTCTGTACGTCTGTACGTCTGTACGTCTGTACGTCTGTACGTCTGTACGTCTGTACGTCTGTACGTCTGTACGTCTGTACGTCTGTACGTCTGTACGTCTGTACGTCTGTACGTCTGTACGTCTGTACGTCTGTACGTCTGTACGTCTGTACGTCTGTACGTCTGTACGTCTGTACGTCTGTACGTCTGTACGTCTGTACGTCTGTACGTCTGTACGTCTGTACGTCTGTACGTCTGTACGTCTGTACGTCTGTACGTCTGTACGTCTGTACGTCTGTACGTCTGTACGTCTGTACGTCTGTACGTCTGTACGTCTGTACGTCTGTACGTCTGTACGTCTGTACGTCTGTACGTCTGTACGTCTGTACGTCTGTACGTCTGTACGTCTGTACGTCTGTACGTCTGTACGTCTGTACGTCTGTACGTCTGTACGTCTGTACGTCTGTACGTCTGTACGTCTGTACGTCTGTACGTCTGTACGTCTGTACGTCTGTACGTCTGTACGTCTGTACGTCTGTACGTCTGTACGTCTGTACGTCTGTACGTCTGTACGTCTGTACGTCTGTACGTCTGTACGTCTGTACGTCTGTACGTCTGTACGTCTGTACGTCTGTACGTCTGTACGTCTGTACGTCTGTACGTCTGTACGTCTGTACGTCTGTACGTCTGTACGTCTGTACGTCTGTACGTCTGTACGTCTGTACGTCTGTACGTCTGTACGTCTGTACGTCTGTACGTCTGTACGTCTGTACGTCTGTACGTCTGTACGTCTGTACGTCTGTACGTCTGTACGTCTGTACGTCTGTACGTCTGTACGTCTGTACGTCTGTACGTCTGTACGTCTGTACGTCTGTACGTCTGTACGTCTGTACGTCTGTACGTCTGTACGTCTGTACGTCTGTACGTCTGTACGTCTGTACGTCTGTACGTCTGTACGTCTGTACGTCTGTACGTCTGTACGTCTGTACGTCTGTACGTCTGTACGTCTGTACGTCTGTACGTCTGTACGTCTGTACGTCTGTACGTCTGTACGTCTGTACGTCTGTACGTCTGTACGTCTGTACGTCTGTACGTCTGTACGTCTGTACGTCTGTACGTCTGTACGTCTGTACGTCTGTACGTCTGTACGTCTGTACGTCTGTACGTCTGTACGTCTGTACGTCTGTACGTCTGTACGTCTGTACGTCTGTACGTCTGTACGTCTGTACGTCTGTACGTCTGTACGTCTGTACGTCTGTACGTCTGTACGTCTGTACGTCTGTACGTCTGTACGTCTGTACGTCTGTACGTCTGTACGTCTGTACGTCTGTACGTCTGTACGTCTGTACGTCTGTACGTCTGTACGTCTGTACGTCTGTACGTCTGTACGTCTGTACGTCTGTACGTCTGTACGTCTGTACGTCTGTACGTCTGTACGTCTGTACGTCTGTACGTCTGTACGTCTGTACGTCTGTACGTCTGTACGTCTGTACGTCTGTACGTCTGTACGTCTGTACGTCTGTACGTCTGTACGTCTGTACGTCTGTACGTCTGTACGTCTGTACGTCTGTACGTCTGTACGTCTGTACGTCTGTACGTCTGTACGTCTGTACGTCTGTACGTCTGTACGTCTGTACGTCTGTACGTCTGTACGTCTGTACGTCTGTACGTCTGTACGTCTGTACGTCTGTACGTCTGTACGTCTGTACGTCTGTACGTCTGTACGTCTGTACGTCTGTACGTCTGTACGTCTGTACGTCTGTACGTCTGTACGTCTGTACGTCTGTACGTCTGTACGTCTGTACGTCTGTACGTCTGTACGTCTGTACGTCTGTACGTCTGTACGTCTGTACGTCTGTACGTCTGTACGTCTGTACGTCTGTACGTCTGTACGTCTGTACGTCTGTACGTCTGTACGTCTGTACGTCTGTACGTCTGTACGTCTGTACGTCTGTACGTCTGTACGTCTGTACGTCTGTCTGTACGTCTGTACGTCTGTACGTCTGTACGTCTGTACGTCTGTACGTCTGTACGTCTGTACGTCTGTACGTCTGTACGTCTGTACGTCTGTACGTCTGTACGTCTGTACGTCTGTACGTCTGTACGTCTGTACGTCTGTACGTCTGTACGTCTGTACGTCTGTACGTCTGTACGTCTGTACGTCTGTACGTCTGTACGTCTGTACGTCTGTACGTCTGTACGTCTGTACGTCTGTACGTCTGTACGTCTGTACGTCTGTACGTCTGTACGTCTGTCTGTACGTCTGTACGTCTGTACGTCTGTACGTCTGTACGTCTGTACGTCTGTACGTCTGTACGTCTGTACGTCTGTACGTCTGTACGTCTGTCTGTACGTCTGTACGTCTGTACGTCTGTACGTCTGTACGTCTGTACGTCTGTACGTCTGTACGTCTGTACGTCTGTACGTCTGTACGTCTGTACGTCTGTACGTCTGTACGTCTGTACGTCTGTACGTCTGTACGTCTGTACGTCTGTACGTCTGTACGTCTGTACGTCTGTACGTCTGTACGTCTGTACGTCTGTACGTCTGTACGTCTGTACGTCTGTCTGTACGTCTGTACGTCTGTACGTCTGTACGTCTGTACGTCTGTACGTCTGTACGTCTGTACGTCTGTACGTCTGTACGCCTGTACGTCTGTACGTCTGTACGTCTGTACGTCTGTACGTCTGTACGTCTGTCTGTCTGTCTGTCTGTCTGTCTGTCTGTCTGTCTGTCTGTCTGTCTGTCTGTCTGTCTGTCTGTCTGTCTGTATGTCTGTCTGTCTGTCTGTATGTCTGTCTGTCTGTCTGTCTGTCTGTCTGTCTGTCTGTCTGTCTGTCTGTCTGTCTGTCTGTCTGTCTGTCTGTCTGTCTGTCTGTCTGTCTGTCTGTCTGTCTGTCTGTCTGTCTGTCTGTCTGTCTGTCTGTCTGTCTGTCTGTCTGTCTGTCTGTCTGTCTGTCTGTCTGTCTGTCTGTCTGTCTGTCTGTCTGTCTGTCTGTCTGTCTGTCTGTCTGTCTGTCTGTCTGTCTGTCTGTCTGTCTGTCTGTCTGTCTGTCTGTCTGTCTGTCTGATGTACGACACTATGAACTAATGCTTTGGTTCAATGGCAATATCTTGCATGTAACAATATACCAGCAACGCGGATCCATGCTTCTCTCGCTTATATACTCGTATTAGCTGTTTACTTCAAACAATGTGAGCAACGTCACTCTCTCCGTAAACTATGTCAAACATGGCGCTAATTATTTATTAATTACTAATCAGCGGCATCGTCCTCTGCGAGGGGTTAGCGGGAATTCTGCACCAGAGGCATTGATGGCAGCTCAGTTTCTTTGTTCTGAAATTCTTGAGCCGACAATACCAGTGCCGTGCGTTACTGTGGGCGTGAATCGCAAGAATTACTATCTGCTATGGTATGGGATTGTTTCAACACTCGCAGCTTACTACCCCCATGAAACTCTGCACACCTTGGTGGAGTAGCAGACCACGCAGGAGTGATGTGTTGGGTAGGTAATTGCTCTTATTACTGGGCCACTTCAGACAACATCTATACATTTTTGGAATCACCAGAAAAGAACAAGGGTGTAGACATTGCCATCAGTCCAAAGAGGCTCTGAGGCACGCGGAACGAGGAGAATGGCTGTTTGGCGTGACGAAGCCAGATGGCGAAACTGTCTATAGTATTGGAAAGCAACTTCTGGATCTGGTCCAGGGCACAGGAATTGGTTTGCCCAGAGTCCTTACCAATCAACTCAATCTAATCTAACTATCTGCTACTTTAAAATACTACTCGATGCTCATCGAGTGGGTTACATCGGGTTTTTTTCTTTGAGCTGTGCAGGTTTTTGCATATAACATGAATTTTGATTATGTGTTACATTATATTGTTTAAATTATGATTCAGATAATTTTCACTTCCTACTCGGGATAATCGCGAAAAATTTTAGATTAGGACGACTTTTTAAAGTGAAGATCCAACCCCAAAAAGGTTTCTTAATAAAGGATTTATTTAGCGTATTGTCATAGTACACATCAAAAAAGTCCTAAAAGTAAAACATATTTTTTTGTTTTTTTTTTAATAAAGTAATTATAACTCATTCAATGTGTTGGTTCTCTTGACAATAGACCGTGTCTGTACGTCTGTACGTCTGTACGTCTGTACGTCTGTACGTCTGTACGTCTGTACGTCTGTACGTCTGTACGTCTGTACGTCTGTACGTCTGTACGTCTGTACGTCTGTACGTCTGTACGTCTGTACGTCTGTACGTCTGTACGTCTGTACGTCTGTACGTCTGTACGTCTGTACGTCTGTACGTCTGTACGTCTGTACGTCTGTACGTCTGTACGTCTGTACGTCTGTACGTCTGTACGTCTGTACGTCTGTACGTCTGTACGTCTGTACGTCTGTACGTCTGTACGTCTGTACGTCTGTACGTCTGTACGTCTGTACGTCTGTACGTCTGTACGTCTGTACGTCTGTACGTCTGTACGTCTGTACGTCTGTACGTCTGTACGTCTGTACGTCTGTACGTCTGTACGTCTGTACGTCTGTACGTCTGTACGTCTGTACGTCTGTACGTCTGTACGTCTGTACGTCTGTACGTCTGTACGTCTGTACGTCTGTACGTCTGTACGTCTGTACGTCTGTACGTCTGTACGTCTGTACGTCTGTACGTCTGTACGTCTGTACGTCTGTACGTCTGTACGTCTGTACGTCTGTACGTCTGTACGTCTGTACGTCTGTACGTCTGTACGTCTGTACGTCTGTACGTCTGTACGTCTGTACGTCTGTACGTCTGTACGTCTGTACGTCTGTACGTCTGTACGTCTGTACGTCTGTACGTCTGTACGTCTGTACGTCTGTACGTCTGTACGTCTGTACGTCTGTACGTCTGTACGTCTGTACGTCTGTACGTCTGTACGTCTGTACGTCTGTACGTCTGTACGTCTGTACGTCTGTACGTCTGTACGTCTGTACGTCTGTACGTCTGTACGTCTGTACGTCTGTACGTCTGTACGTCTGTACGTCTGTACGTCTGTACGTCTGTACGTCTGTACGTCTGTACGTCTGTACGTCTGTACGTCTGTACGTCTGTACGTCTGTACGTCTGTACGTCTGTACGTCTGTACGTCTGTACGTCTGTACGTCTGTACGTCTGTACGTCTGTACGTCTGTACGTCTGTACGTCTGTACGTCTGTACGTCTGTACGTCTGTACGTCTGTACGTCTGTACGTCTGTACGTCTGTACGTCTGTACGTCTGTACGTCTGTACGTCTGTACGTCTGTACGTCTGTACGTCTGTACGTCTGTACGTCTGTACGTCTGTACGTCTGTACGTCTGTACGTCTGTACGTCTGTACGTCTGTACGTCTGTACGTCTGTACGTCTGTACGTCTGTACGTCTGTACGTCTGTACGTCTGTACGTCTGTACGTCTGTACGTCTGTACGTCTGTACGTCTGTACGTCTGTACGTCTGTACGTCTGTACGTCTGTACGTCTGTACGTCTGTACGTCTGTACGTCTGTACGTCTGTACGTCTGTACGTCTGTACGTCTGTACGTCTGTACGTCTGTACGTCTGTACGTCTGTACGTCTGTACGTCTGTACGTCTGTACGTCTGTACGTCTGTACGTCTGTACGTCTGTACGTCTGTACGTCTGTACGTCTGTACGTCTGTACGTCTGTACGTCTGTACGTCTGTACGTCTGTACGTCTGTACGTCTGTACGTCTGTACGTCTGTACGTCTGTACGTCTGTACGTCTGTACGTCTGTACGTCTGTACGTCTGTACGTCTGTACGTCTGTACGTCTGTACGTCTGTACGTCTGTACGTCTGTACGTCTGTACGTCTGTACGTCTGTACGTCTGTACGTCTGTACGTCTGTACGTCTGTACGTCTGTACGTCTGTACGTCTGTACGTCTGTACGTCTGTACGTCTGTACGTCTGTACGTCTGTACGTCTGTACGTCTGTACGTCTGTACGTCTGTACGTCTGTACGTCTGTACGTCTGTACGTCTGTACGTCTGTACGTCTGTACGTCTGTACGTCTGTACGTCTGTACGTCTGTACGTCTGTACGTCTGTACGTCTGTACGTCTGTACGTCTGTACGTCTGTACGTCTGTACGTCTGTACGTCTGTACGTCTGTACGTCTGTACGTCTGTACGTCTGTACGTCTGTACGTCTGTACGTCTGTACGTCTGTACGTCTGTACGTCTGTACGTCTGTACGTCTGTACGTCTGTACGTCTGTACGTCTGTACGTCTGTACGTCTGTACGTCTGTACGTCTGTACGTCTGTACGTCTGTACGTCTGTACGTCTGTACGTCTGTACGTCTGTACGTCTGTACGTCTGTACGTCTGTACGTCTGTACGTCTGTACGTCTGTACGTCTGTACGTCTGTACGTCTGTACGTCTGTACGTCTGTACGTCTGTACGTCTGTACGTCTGTACGTCTGTACGTCTGTACGTCTGTACGTCTGTACGTCTGTACGTCTGTACGTCTGTACGTCTGTACGTCTGTACGTCTGTACGTCTGTACGTCTGTACGTCTGTACGTCTGTACGTCTGTACGTCTGTACGTCTGTACGTCTGTACGTCTGTACGTCTGTACGTCTGTACGTCTGTACGTCTGTACGTCTGTACGTCTGTACGTCTGTACGTCTGTACGTCTGTACGTCTGTACGTCTGTACGTCTGTACGTCTGTACGTCTGTACGTCTGTACGTCTGTACGTCTGTACGTCTGTACGTCTGTACGTCTGTACGTCTGTACGTCTGTACGTCTGTACGTCTGTACGTCTGTACGTCTGTACGTCTGTACGTCTGTACGTCTGTACGTCTGTACGTCTGTACGTCTGTACGTCTGTACGTCTGTACGTCTGTACGTCTGTACGTCTGTACGTCTGTACGTCTGTACGTCTGTACGTCTGTACGTCTGTACGTCTGTACGTCTGTACGTCTGTACGTCTGTACGTCTGTACGTCTGTACGTCTGTACGTCTGTACGTCTGTACGTCTGTACGTCTGTACGTCTGTACGTCTGTACGTCTGTACGTCTGTACGTCTGTACGTCTGTACGTCTGTACGTCTGTACGTCTGTACGTCTGTACGTCTGTACGTCTGTACGTCTGTACGTCTGTACGTCTGTACGTCTGTACGTCTGTACGTCTGTACGTCTGTACGTCTGTACGTCTGTACGTCTGTACGTCTGTACGTCTGTACGTCTGTACGTCTGTACGTCTGTACGTCTGTACGTCTGTACGTCTGTACGTCTGTACGTCTGTACGTCTGTACGTCTGTACGTCTGTACGTCTGTACGTCTGTACGTCTGTACGTCTGTACGTCTGTACGTCTGTACGTCTGTACGTCTGTACGTCTGTACGTCTGTACGTCTGTACGTCTGTACGTCTGTACGTCTGTACGTCTGTACGTCTGTACGTCTGTACGTCTGTACGTCTGTACGTCTGTACGTCTGTACGTCTGTACGTCTGTACGTCTGTACGTCTGTACGTCTGTACGTCTGTACGTCTGTACGTCTGTACGTCTGTACGTCTGTACGTCTGTACGTCTGTACGTCTGTACGTCTGTACGTCTGTACGTCTGTACGTCTGTACGTCTGTACGTCTGTACGTCTGTACGTCTGTACGTCTGTACGTCTGTACGTCTGTACGTCTGTACGTCTGTACGTCTGTACGTCTGTACGTCTGTACGTCTGTACGTCTGTACGTCTGTACGTCTGTACGTCTGTACGTCTGTACGTCTGTACGTCTGTACGTCTGTACGTCTGTACGTCTGTACGTCTGTACGTCTGTACGTCTGTACGTCTGTACGTCTGTACGTCTGTACGTCTGTACGTCTGTACGTCTGTACGTCTGTACGTCTGTACGTCTGTACGTCTGTACGTCTGTACGTCTGTACGTCTGTACGTCTGTACGTCTGTACGTCTGTACGTCTGTACGTCTGTACGTCTGTACGTCTGTACGTCTGTACGTCTGTACGTCTGTACGTCTGTACGTCTGTACGTCTGTACGTCTGTACGTCTGTACGTCTGTACGTCTGTACGTCTGTACGTCTGTACGTCTGTACGTCTGTACGTCTGTACGTCTGTACGTCTGTACGTCTGTACGTCTGTACGTCTGTACGTCTGTACGTCTGTACGTCTGTACGTCTGTACGTCTGTACGTCTGTACGTCTGTACGTCTGTACGTCTGTACGTCTGTACGTCTGTACGTCTGTACGTCTGTACGTCTGTACGTCTGTACGTCTGTACGTCTGTACGTCTGTACGTCTGTACGTCTGTACGTCTGTACGTCTGTACGTCTGTACGTCTGTACGTCTGTACGTCTGTACGTCTGTACGTCTGTACGTCTGTACGTCTGTACGTCTGTACGTCTGTACGTCTGTACGTCTGTACGTCTGTACGTCTGTACGTCTGTACGTCTGTACGTCTGTACGTCTGTACGTCTGTACGTCTGTACGTCTGTACGTCTGTACGTCTGTACGTCTGTACGTCTGTACGTCTGTACGTCTGTACGTCTGTACGTCTGTACGTCTGTACGTCTGTACGTCTGTACGTCTGTACGTCTGTACGTCTGTACGTCTGTACGTCTGTACGTCTGTACGTCTGTACGTCTGTACGTCTGTACGTCTGTACGTCTGTACGTCTGTACGTCTGTACGTCTGTACGTCTGTACGTCTGTACGTCTGTACGTCTGTACGTCTGTACGTCTGTACGTCTGTACGTCTGTACGTCTGTACGTCTGTACGTCTGTACGTCTGTACGTCTGTACGTCTGTACGTCTGTACGTCTGTACGTCTGTACGTCTGTACGTCTGTACGTCTGTACGTCTGTACGTCTGTACGTCTGTACGTCTGTACGTCTGTACGTCTGTACGTCTGTACGTCTGTACGTCTGTACGTCTGTACGTCTGTACGTCTGTACGTCTGTACGTCTGTACGTCTGTACGTCTGTACGTCTGTACGTCTGTACGTCTGTACGTCTGTACGTCTGTACGTCTGTACGTCTGTACGTCTGTACGTCTGTACGTCTGTACGTCTGTACGTCTGTACGTCTGTACGTCTGTACGTCTGTACGTCTGTACGTCTGTACGTCTGTACGTCTGTACGTCTGTACGTCTGTACGTCTGTACGTCTGTACGTCTGTACGTCTGTACGTCTGTACGTCTGTACGTCTGTACGTCTGTACGTCTGTACGTCTGTACGTCTGTACGTCTGTACGTCTGTACGTCTGTACGTCTGTACGTCTGTACGTCTGTACGTCTGTACGTCTGTACGTCTGTACGTCTGTACGTCTGTACGTCTGTACGTCTGTACGTCTGTACGTCTGTACGTCTGTACGTCTGTACGTCTGTACGTCTGTACGTCTGTACGTCTGTACGTCTGTACGTCTGTACGTCTGTACGTCTGTACGTCTGTACGTCTGTACGTCTGTACGTCTGTACGTCTGTACGTCTGTACGTCTGTACGTCTGTACGTCTGTACGTCTGTACGTCTGTACGTCTGTACGTCTGTACGTCTGTACGTCTGTACGTCTGTACGTCTGTACGTCTGTACGTCTGTACGTCTGTACGTCTGTACGTCTGTACGTCTGTACGTCTGTACGTCTGTACGTCTGTACGTCTGTACGTCTGTACGTCTGTACGTCTGTACGTCTGTACGTCTGTACGTCTGTACGTCTGTACGTCTGTACGTCTGTACGTCTGTACGTCTGTACGTCTGTACGTCTGTACGTCTGTACGTCTGTACGTCTGTACGTCTGTACGTCTGTACGTCTGTACGTCTGTACGTCTGTACGTCTGTACGTCTGTACGTCTGT
Source organism: Callosobruchus maculatus (assembly GCA_951848785.1). Taxonomy (NCBI): domain Eukaryota; kingdom Metazoa; phylum Arthropoda; class Insecta; order Coleoptera; family Chrysomelidae; genus Callosobruchus; species Callosobruchus maculatus. Next base: position 21,475 of record CATOUR010000817.1, on the reverse strand, counting down.
ACGTCTGTACGTCTGTACGTCTGTACGTCTGTACGTCTGTACGTCTGTACGTCTGTACGTCTGTACGTCTGTACGTCTGTACGTCTGTACGTCTGTACGTCTGTACGTCTGTACGTCTGTACGTCTGTACGTCTGTACGTCTGTACGTCTGTACGTCTGTACGTCTGTACGTCTGTACGTCTGTACGTCTGTACGTCTGTACGTCTGTACGTCTGTACGTCTGTACGTCTGTACGTCTGTACGTCTGTACGTCTGTACGTCTGTACGTCTGTACGTCTGTACGTCTGTACGTCTGTACGTCTGTACGTCTGTACGTCTGTACGTCTGTACGTCTGTACGTCTGTACGTCTGTACGTCTGTACGTCTGTACGTCTGTACGTCTGTACGTCTGTACGTCTGTACGTCTGTACGTCTGTACGTCTGTACGTCTGTACGTCTGTACGTCTGTACGTCTGTACGTCTGTACGTCTGTACGTCTGTACGTCTGTACGTCTGTACGTCTGTACGTCTGTACGTCTGTACGTCTGTACGTCTGTACGTCTGTACGTCTGTACGTCTGTACGTCTGTACGTCTGTACGTCTGTACGTCTGTACGTCTGTACGTCTGTACGTCTGTACGTCTGTACGTCTGTACGTCTGTACGTCTGTACGTCTGTACGTCTGTACGTCTGTACGTCTGTACGTCTGTACGTCTGTACGTCTGTACGTCTGTACGTCTGTACGTCTGTACGTCTGTACGTCTGTACGTCTGTACGTCTGTACGTCTGTACGTCTGTACGTCTGTACGTCTGTACGTCTGTACGTCTGTACGTCTGTACGTCTGTACGTCTGTACGTCTGTACGTCTGTACGTCTGTACGTCTGTACGTCTGTACGTCTGTACGTCTGTACGTCTGTACGTCTGTACGTCTGTACGTCTGTACGTCTGTACGTCTGTACGTCTGTACGTCTGTACGTCTGTACGTCTGTACGTCTGTACGTCTGTACGTCTGTACGTCTGTACGTCTGTACGTCTGTACGTCTGTACGTCTGTACGTCTGTACGTCTGTACGTCTGTACGTCTGTACGTCTGTACGTCTGTACGTCTGTACGTCTGTACGTCTGTACGTCTGTACGTCTGTACGTCTGTACGTCTGTACGTCTGTACGTCTGTACGTCTGTACGTCTGTACGTCTGTACGTCTGTACGTCTGTACGTCTGTACGTCTGTACGTCTGTACGTCTGTACGTCTGTACGTCTGTACGTCTGTACGTCTGTACGTCTGTACGTCTGTACGTCTGTACGTCTGTACGTCTGTACGTCTGTACGTCTGTACGTCTGTACGTCTGTACGTCTGTACGTCTGTACGTCTGTACGTCTGTACGTCTGTACGTCTGTACGTCTGTACGTCTGTACGTCTGTACGTCTGTACGTCTGTACGTCTGTACGTCTGTACGTCTGTACGTCTGTACGTCTGTACGTCTGTACGTCTGTACGTCTGTACGTCTGTACGTCTGTACGTCTGTACGTCTGTACGTCTGTACGTCTGTACGTCTGTACGTCTGTACGTCTGTACGTCTGTACGTCTGTACGTCTGTACGTCTGTACGTCTGTACGTCTGTACGTCTGTACGTCTGTACGTCTGTACGTCTGTACGTCTGTACGTCTGTACGTCTGTACGTCTGTACGTCTGTACGTCTGTACGTCTGTACGTCTGTACGTCTGTACGTCTGTACGTCTGTACGTCTGTACGTCTGTACGTCTGTACGTCTGTACGTCTGTACGTCTGTACGTCTGTACGTCTGTACGTCTGTACGTCTGTACGTCTGTACGTCTGTACGTCTGTACGTCTGTACGTCTGTACGTCTGTACGTCTGTACGTCTGTACGTCTGTACGTCTGTACGTCTGTACGTCTGTACGTCTGTACGTCTGTACGTCTGTACGTCTGTACGTCTGTACGTCTGTACGTCTGTACGTCTGTACGTCTGTACGTCTGTACGTCTGTACGTCTGTACGTCTGTACGTCTGTACGTCTGTACGTCTGTACGTCTGTACGTCTGTACGTCTGTACGTCTGTACGTCTGTACGTCTGTACGTCTGTACGTCTGTACGTCTGTACGTCTGTACGTCTGTACGTCTGTACGTCTGTACGTCTGTACGTCTGTACGTCTGTACGTCTGTACGTCTGTACGTCTGTACGTCTGTACGTCTGTACGTCTGTACGTCTGTACGTCTGTACGTCTGTACGTCTGTACGTCTGTACGTCTGTACGTCTGTACGTCTGTACGTCTGTACGTCTGTACGTCTGTACGTCTGTACGTCTGTACGTCTGTACGTCTGTACGTCTGTACGTCTGTACGTCTGTACGTCTGTACGTCTGTACGTCTGTACGTCTGTACGTCTGTACGTCTGTACGTCTGTACGTCTGTACGTCTGTACGTCTGTACGTCTGTACGTCTGTACGTCTGTACGTCTGTACGTCTGTACGTCTGTACGTCTGTACGTCTGTACGTCTGTACGTCTGTACGTCTGTACGTCTGTACGTCTGTACGTCTGTACGTCTGTACGTCTGTACGTCTGTACGTCTGTACGTCTGTACGTCTGTACGTCTGTACGTCTGTACGTCTGTACGTCTGTACGTCTGTACGTCTGTACGTCTGTACGTCTGTACGTCTGTACGTCTGTACGTCTGTACGTCTGTACGTCTGTACGTCTGTACGTCTGTACGTCTGTACGTCTGTACGTCTGTACGTCTGTACGTCTGTACGTCTGTACGTCTGTACGTCTGTACGTCTGTACGTCTGTACGTCTGTACGTCTGTACGTCTGTACGTCTGTACGTCTGTACGTCTGTACGTCTGTACGTCTGTACGTCTGTACGTCTGTACGTCTGTACGTCTGTACGTCTGTACGTCTGTACGTCTGTACGTCTGTACGTCTGTACGTCTGTACGTCTGTACGTCTGTACGTCTGTACGTCTGTACGTCTGTACGTCTGTACGTCTGTACGTCTGTACGTCTGTACGTCTGTACGTCTGTACGTCTGTACGTCTGTACGTCTGTACGTCTGTACGTCTGTACGTCTGTACGTCTGTACGTCTGTACGTCTGTACGTCTGTACGTCTGTACGTCTGTACGTCTGTACGTCTGTACGTCTGTACGTCTGTACGTCTGTACGTCTGTACGTCTGTACGTCTGTACGTCTGTACGTCTGTACGTCTGTACGTCTGTACGTCTGTACGTCTGTACGTCTGTACGTCTGTACGTCTGTACGTCTGTACGTCTGTACGTCTGTACGTCTGTACGTCTGTACGTCTGTACGTCTGTACGTCTGTACGTCTGTACGTCTGTACGTCTGTACTGTAACAATAAAAACGTTGCTTGGTCATGAACGACCAGCCAACACTTTTATTACTCATAGCAACCAGTAGCTCAGTAGGATTGCATAAGACTAGGGTATGTAGGTGCGTGCGTGTGTGCGTGAATGTGTGAGTCTCGTTAGCCGCCAAGAAATGAAAACTAGGACAACAATGGTTTAATAAAGATTTATTTTAGTATGTATACGAATGCAGTACATTTTATTTTTTTTTTTTAAAAAGAACTTATCTCGGAGGGAAGTCCTGATGGTAGTGCCCTTCCGAAAGGAAGGTGGTGCTCCAGAGAAGGCTGGCTTTTTCAGGAGTTCAGGTGGTGCCCCAAAGGTGTGGTGTCCCCAAAGAAAAGTTTTCTTCATTTTGGCACCCCGAGAAAAAGGTTAGGTCTTCATGGCGACACCCGGACAAAAGAGTGGCTTCATTGTGGCACCCCGACAAAAAGATGGCTTCATTGTGACACCCCAACAAAAAAGGAGTTAGGTCTTCATGGTGGCACCCCGACCAAGAAAAGTGGTCTTCATTGAGGCACCCCGCCAAAAAAGGGTGGTTCTCCTGTGAAAGAGTTATGGCTGGTATTAGCACCTTGTGGAGAACTTCACAGGACTTCACGATCTGTTCCTGAAGTATGGATCTTCATGCGTCCTTACATTTTGATAAATTGCATTCATATACTTCAGAAACAAATCTATGAAGTAGCATGGGGGAATTCAAAAGCCAAAAAGCAGATAACTTTCAAATGTTCACATGGTAAAGATTAAAAAAAATATGGATATATACAAGAGCGAATAGTTTAAAAAAAGATTCTTAAATACTTTGAATTTTCAGTCCTACCGGATCTTTTCAGATATATAGTGATAAATAAAATAAATGTACAAAGTATGTTCAAAAATTTACAAACTTTCTCCTCACGCCTTGTAAAACAAAATTACAAAAATGTCCAAAAGATCTTTTCATTGCGTTCTCAATTAGCAAATCTGAGTGCTAGGTATTTTTACGTAAGGAATGTCATAAAAAAAATGTGAAACATTAAATACACACAAGATAAGGCATCTTAACACAAAAATATATGGCTAGAAACAAAGAATAGTGTTCAGCGAATCTTTTGTTAGGTAATTAATAAATATACAGTGTATGATTGACTTGATATTTAAAGATTAAAATGTTCGCCATCACATGTTCATGGAAAAAAATATATATATAAATCGGAAAAATCACATTCCTACACAAAATCATATTCCTAAAATAAATATGCAGAAGCAATGAAAATATGGAAAAGCTTAGTAATTAAATCGTTATGATTACCTTGATTAAGACATAATGGCACAGACACACAAGATTGTCTTAGAGAGACATAATTACATTAGCTGTTAACTGTTTGAGTTCAAAAAGCAAAAGGAAGGAGGTATGTGTTTCGACATAAAAGGTAACCTTGGTGGAGAGCAAGAGCATGCCCCCCCACTCATTAGATTTTCCCAAAATTTGGCGCACTTGCGCAGTGTGTATAATTAACAATATTTGCAGCTCAAGGAAGTAGAGATGGGAAAAAGGTAGAGGTGAGAAGCAAAATAGTTATAAAAATGTACTAGTATAATGAGGAAGCAGTAGCTAAAAATGGAAGTTGTAAACTATTTGTATATGGTAGCCAAGTAAATAATATAAAAATAATTTTGAAAACGGGTGAACCGTTACACTCGGCCCCACTTAACGAAAAAAAATTTGAGAAGCATTCGAGAATTTTTTTTTAAAAGAGAGTAAAGTTAAAGTTATCACTGAGGGATCAAAATCAATCATTTGTCCTGATAACAATGTCAGATTAAGTTTTCGTGCTTCCCCATGCAAATCTCAAGAAATTGTAGTAATCTACAACCTACAAAGTCTATCAAGGTGCATGAAAGAGCAAGAAGACGCAGGTAGAAAACAAAAATGTTGGAAGAGAAATGGGAAGAAAAAGAGATAGCCTCAAGTCTACCAAACAAGAGGGATGGTTATAGCACCAACTCGCTTAAAAGTGCAGTGAAGCTGCACTGAATATGTACAACACAATGAAGGTAATAAATTGTGAAGTAAAAAAAACAAATGTACGCAACCTATCAAACCCTAATATACTTAAGACCTAAAAAAAACTCGTCAAAACTTTGACAAAAGACAAAGAGTTTCAAGACTTACTAAAATAACTATAAGGTCGAAGCCTATAAAAAAAATCTAAATACCCTAAATAACCATGAGTAATACTCAAACAAAATAGAGATAACCTTAATATTCTCAACAAAAGATTGTAAAATATTCCACTGAACAGACTCAAGAGAAAATTCAAATCTCTAAAGCATAAGTATAAGACCAAACTATTTCCATTTATGAAATATTAAATGAAAAAAATTGTAACACCATAAGTGCTTCTATGATAACCCAAAATAAAATTTAAATTTTGATCAAAATAATTTCTAAGTACTAACTATAATTCAGTAATGTTCTGATTTAATAAAAAAAATTTGCAATCCAGTGATGTTCTGATTCGATAAAAGATCTTATTACAATCCAGCAATGTTCTGATTCGATAAAAAGCATTATGATTCAGAGATCCACAAAAAAAAATGTTGGGCGCCAGCAGTCTAAAAATAAGACTACAAAGAAAAAAAGCAATTAAAAACAAGTGCTTGAGTGATATCATTTCAAAGTCAAATACCTACATGAAATTTTTCAAATAATAAGCAACAAAGTAAATTCAGAGAAGTGATGTGTCATATCAGATTCAAAACAATAAATTCACAAAGGACTAACAACATCAAATTCAAAAATCAATTCAGGGAAAGTTTATGCCTCAAATTGGATTCAAAAATAAATTTAGGAAAAATTATACATCATATTGAATTCAGAAAAGTACATCCAAGGAAAAATTCATACATCATGTGACAATTTAAAGTAAGCAAAACTGTTTAAGTGAAATAACTATCATAAATCTAATGTTCATTAATAAATTGATTTCAAAAAAAAAATTCAAACATCAGTGTAAGTTTAAGATCTAATCAAGAAAAATCTTTTAAAGACCGCATAAGCCAATACAATAAAAATCAAAAGCTTGAACTATTTGTGAGCATGTTAGCACAAGGATCTTAGTCGATTAAAAATTATAAGGTTCAAGTAAGCTAAAAATCGAAGATTAAATGCAAAATTTCAAGAAATGTTACCAAGATTTCAATCCACCAAATATCAGATTACTAAAACTGTAACAAACTCATATCAAGTTATGAGTGCAAAGCGAAAATCGTAAAGTTATAAATTCAAAGTGATTTAAAAAAACTAAACTGTGATAAACAGATCATATGAAAGAAACTAAACATGAAAATCTCAGGCCTACAAAAGTCATTCCAAGTACGCTGCAGATTTATAGAAACGCATACCAGGATAACTAAAGAGGACAGAGACGATCAGGGGTAATTTCGTTCATGAGAGCTAAGTGATTTTTTTTTAAAACCGTAAATTTTAAAGTGATTTTAAAGTCTTAAGAAATCTACTATAATGAACATTGAACAAGTACCATGAAAACAAATCACACATGAAAATCGCAAGCCTGCAAAAGCTATTTCAAGTACACTGCAGATTTATAGAAACGCATACCAGGATAACTAAAGAGGACAGCAACAATCAGGGATGATCTTATTCATAAGTAAAAATTTAAAAATTTACATAAAGTTGAAATGACGTGACATGGCATAAATGAACATAGGATTTCAGAAATCTACCAACAACAATGTACAATACAATGTACCATATCAAAAGTGTTTCTTCTACGCCAGAGGTTTCAAGAGCTGCCCGAAATACGCCAGATTTATAAGTATGCATATTACGACAGACAAGTGAACAGAAAATGCATACAAGAAAAGCGCTTTCGATCCAAGAAACGTCATAGGACTTACATCAGTCTCTATAACACAAAATTTGGAAAAAAAATTCCATAACAAATAATATTTCTGAAAACATGTTACAGTATGCTACGGAATGCAATAAATTTATACTACAAATTAAATTGATTAATCAAAGTTTTAAGAACTATCAAAAATATCAGTAAAAATTTAAGAATGTGCTCACAAATGTTCAGTACGGTTAAATTTAAATTTGATCAGAATTTGGAAATCGATGTTAAATTACAATTGTCACAATAGTATGCATACAAAATTTTGGACTATATTGGTTCAAAAGGTTGAAGACGATGTTAAATGTCCTAAGTGGTCTATTAGCAGACTCTTACTGCCGCCTAGAATTTTTAAGGGGCGCTGGCTAATTCTTTCTCTGACACTGACGCTTGAAGTGAGAATGGCGGTGCATTTTCCCTTCAGACGTCTCGCATCTTCGCCCAGTACAGCAGGGCGCTTGAATATTTGGGACTGTGATATACATAAGGTTGATAAACAACGATTTTGAGTGTCCTAAAGAGATCTATTAGCAGACTCTTACTGCTGCCTGGAATTTTTAAGGGGCGCTGGCTAATTCTTTTTTGGATACTAATGCTTGAAGTGAGAATGGTGGTACATTTTCCCTCCAAACATTAAGCGTCCGCGCCCAGTACAGCAGGGCGTTTGAATTTTGGGACTGTGATATAATCAGAATTGTTAATCATTATATAACAACAACAAAGAATAGTGTTGATCACTTTCTGAACCAGTCTCAATCACCATCTGAATCAGAACTATCACTTGAATTATTACCCATATAGGTATCATTAATATCTAAACTATTGTCAGGTTTAAGATCTTTGACATGAAAATCTCCTATAATGTTACCATCCAAATCTTTCAATGTATAAACTAAAGGTGACTTTACTCTATAAACAATGCAGGGGATAAACCTTGGACTTAACTTCGCACAGAAATTATTAGCAGCTTTTGAAAGAATGAAATTACGTTTCAAAACTCTATCACCAACTTTGAATCTAAGATCTCTCCTTCGCAAGTTATAACGATTTTTGTTGACTTCATAAGAACGTCGCATTCGGTCTTGAACTTCAGAATAAATCTCAGGTATCTTTTGTACTAAATTTGGATATAGAACATTTTGTCTGATATTAAAGTCATTTCTGCTGAATGAATTTACATATATTTTAACTGACTGTTTCATGTTTGGCCAATAATATAGAGCTGATAACCTAGAGAGTGTTTTGAAAACTCCTAAAGGACCTGAAGTGCAATTATCATGATAAAATTTTAAAAGTTCTAACCTATTAGGCGTTGGTACAACTATTTTCCAATCTGTATATGTCTCTGAAAGAGGATCATCAGATAAAATATGTTTGTAAAGAACGTTATTTTCTACTTTAAAGGATGGATATAAATCCGGATTGTTATTGACTTTGCTAATCATTTTTCGATACCACTTATCTGGAGTTAACTCATTTAAATTTAATATTGAAACATCTATATCTTCATGTACTCTAGATAAAGCATCGGCAACAGGAATTTCTTTGCCTTTGCGATGGATGATTTTAAAGTTATATGGTGAAAGGCGATATAACCATCTAGATAATCTAGGTGAAGGATTTTTAAGACCTTGAATCCATTGCAAAGATGAATGGTCAGAGATGACGTTAAATTTTGTATGTTCAACATAACAACGAAAATGTTCTATACTTAGCAAAACTGCAAGCAGTTCTTTTTCTGTGGTGGAATATTTTCTTTGGGCCGTGTTGAGAGTCTTACTAAAGTACGCTATGGGATGTTCTAAACCATGTTCCTCCTGGAAAAGTACACCACCAACTCCAGAATCCGAAGCGTCACAGACAATGGAAAAGGGCTTAGTGAAGTCTGGACTAGCGAGAATGGGAGCAGTAGTCAGCAAGCCTTTGATCTTCTCAAAAGCCTCAGCAGCTTCAGGTGTCCAAGCGACAGACTGACCTTTCTTTCGGTTCTTTAATAGATCTGTAATTGGAGAAGCTATTGAACTGAAGTCTTTAAGAAAACGACGATAAAAACTCAACATGTCTACTAATCTTCGAATCTGAGTTATACTAGTTGGCGTAGGAAACGACAGGAGAGAATTTACTGTACAAGAGTCGTAACTGAAATTTCCAAAATTTATATTTAATTTAAACTGCAAAATAAATTCCATTCCCAAAATCAACTTATGTGAAATGTTTGGGACAATTAAAACTTTAATTTTATGATCTTCACCATTAAAAGTGATCGGAAAGTAAACGCAACCTAAAATATTCTGAATCTGACCATCAGCCGTAGTCAGTTGTGAAGGTGTGTTATAATCAATCTTGAGATACAATTTGCTCAATAAATATAGTCCAGATGACCCAAGAATGTTAGCGTTGCTACCACTATCAAGCAAAGCTGTAACATTTTCATTATCTATACTAATTGAAAGATATGGACGATTATCATTGTTCTTACTCACAAATAAAGGTTCAACAGAATTTTTAACTTTGACATTAGAAGTCACTTGTGGTTCCCTATTATCTATGTCTGAAAAATCTTTACCAAAATCTAAGTCAGGTGTATCAACATGAAAATCCCTGGCATTATCTACTTCTGTGATTTGATCATCAACCCTGGAGTGGCTTTGCCCTTCGTATTGGGATCCGAAAAGGTGACTCCCTTGTTCTGTACATGGGAAGGCCCAGGAGTCAAAGCGGGAACTTCCTGTCTCTGTACGTTTTTTGAACAAGAGGGACAAGTTGATTTTGTGACATTTCTCATGCCACATTCATAACAAAACTTAATACGGGGAGATCTACACTGCTGAGAGGAATGCCCAAGTTTTTCGCAATTCCAGCAAACTACTGGTTTTCTAAGAACAGGGGAAGATGTATCATTGTTAGAATTACTATGATCGGATCTACTGACCGGTTGACATGTCAGAAAGGAATCCTCTAACTTCCTACAATATGAAGTTAATTGGGCAAACGTCAAGATATCATGAAGTGCTAGTGACTTAACATAATCTGGCAACAAGTTTCTACAAATGATGTTAACCATGTCCTTTTCAGTGAATGGATTGCTAGTGAGTCTATTGAACTGAGACTCCATAAAAGCAATAAAAGTTATGACAGGTTCACGTTGACCTTGTCTGCGTCTACGAATTTCATCAATCAAGTTGATGTCGTAATTGTCTCTAAGGAAAGCATCCTTTAATTGACGCACCAAATCACCCCAATCATGAAAAGCACCCCTAACAGAACCATTATGCCACCAAGTCCATGCGATGCCTTCAAAAAGGTCACCTGCAGCAGCATATAGATCCATCTCATTACAACCTCGAGAAGCCATAAGAGACTGAATCAATTCAAGAAACTCAATGACAGATGTTTTGCCATTGAACTTCCTAATCCCCCATTTAAAAATAGGAATTTTCTTCTGTTGAGAAAAACTAGCAGGAGAATAAGGCTGAGGATTCATTGCTAAGGGAGGCAAAGAAGCTGCTACAGTAGTAACAGGTTGTGTCGGATTAACAGTGGCAGGCACGGGAACTGGTGATGAATGTCCCGTGGGAGGCTCGAGCTTGGCCAAAAGATTTGATTCCGCGATCACGAGCTGTGTTTTAAATCTAGACTTTTGTGTCACTTCCTCATCAGAAGAAGGAGCAAGACGATCAATTCTATTTGCCAAGTGCAACAATCGAGTACAAATCCTGCGATGTTCACTTGAATCATAGCCACTAGAAAATTGAGATATCATATCTTCAAGTTTATTGAAAGAGAGTATGATATCATCTTTATCCTCATCAAAGGGAATTAAAACTGAAGTTTCAGAAAAACTTCTACCGTGCTGCTCTTGTGATAGCAGACCACGCAAAACTTTTCGCTTATCATCCATAGTGCTAGGAACTTCCAAGCCTCTAATTTTTATCTCATATGCCAACTCACTTGACATCAAGTCATTAACATTTAGTTTAGTGAGAGGCATTGTTGTGTTTAAGTGAGGTTAAGTAGACAAAGGACAAGTCAAAACCCAACAAGATAAAAAAACTAAAAATATCAAACAGTTCAGCAAAAAAAAGTACTTGAGCATGTATGTTCTCGAAAAAGAAACTAGTATTCTGGAGTGATACTAAAAAATTAAAATTATTTATCTGGCCTCAACAAATATGACTGCCCTTATCAGTCCTTCAATCAAAACAAAACAGAGACTAAAATGCTCTAATATCAAAAAAATTTGCCAGATAAATCAACTACACATATCGATAAGACTCCAGAATAAAACAATAAAAAAAATCAACTAGTATCCGCTCAATGAAAAATCAAAAAAAAATTTTTTTTTTTGAAATATCAATATATTTTATATGTGTGTGTGCCTCAATTTATGTGTTAACCAAGAAAATTAAATATATATGCAAGTATATAATTGCACATATATAACCACCCTTCTATAAATAGCAAAAAAAACTAAAGTCAGCTTATGAAAATTTTCAACTATAAATGAGTTACTAAATGAATGTACCTAAATAACAAATTACCAAAGAAAAATGTAGTGAATTGTTGTCCAAATACCACACAAAATGTATAGCTACAAAAAAAAGCAAACCATACAAAAAACTGTAGGTATATGTTTATGAGCTGTGAATAATATCCAAACGCCAGATATCTCAGAGAAGCATTTACAACATACGCTCAGATTTATAAATTAACGCATACGCGAAATGTCTCAAGACAGTACAAAAAATAATGCATTAGGAAATCAAATCTCAGTCATAAATAAAATATACTAATAGACAAAAATCAATAGAAAAATTTAAATAACTTCAAATATACCTCAATAGAAAAATTTTGAAAATAGAAAATTTGGAACAACAATCACCGTGACAACTACAAAAAAAAATAAGCTGATAATAGTTAAAGAAAATTAAATAATGAAATATATATGCCAAATGAAAGTACTGCATCCAAAAAAAATTATTAAATGGAATTTTGAGTCAATGAGCCGAAATGGAATTTTGAAAATGTTGTCCAATCTTCACTTCAAGACAGCTGCAAGACTCACAATGCACAACATCCAGACATACTCATGTCTGGCCACACGTTGGCAGCGCCAATTTGTAACAATAAAAACGTTGCTTGGTCATGAACGACCAGCCAACACTTTTATTACTCATAGCAACCAGTAGCTCAGTAGGATTGCATAAGACTAGGGTATGTAGGTGCGTGCGTGTGTGCGTGAATGTGTGAGTCTCGTTAGCCGCCAAGAAATGAAAACTAGGACAACAATGGTTTAATAAAGATTTATTTTAGTATGTATACGAATGCAGTACATTTTATTTTTTTTTTTTTAAAAAGAACTTATCTCGGAGGGAAGTCCTGATGGTAGTGCCCTTCCGAAAGGAAGGTGGTGCTCCAGAGAAGGCTGGCTTTTTCAGGAGTTCAGGTGGTGCCCCAAAGGTGTGGTGTCCCCAAAGAAAAGTTTTCTTCATTTTGGCACCCCGAGAAAAAGGTTAGGTCTTCATGGCGACACCCGGACAAAAGAGTGGCTTCATTGTGGCACCCCGACAAAAAGATGGCTTCATTGTGACACCCCAACAAAAAAGGAGTTAGGTCTTCATGGTGGCACCCCGACCAAGAAAAGTGGTCTTCATTGAGGCACCCCGCCAAAAAAGGGTGGTTCTCCTGTGAAAGAGTTATGGCTGGTATTAGCACCTTGTGGAGAACTTCACAGGACTTCACGATCTGTTCCTGAAGTATGGATCTTCATGCGTCCTTACATTTTGATAAATTGCATTCATATACTTCAGAAACAAATCTATGAAGTAGCATGGGGGAATTCAAAAGCCAAAAAGCAGATAACTTTCAAATGTTCACATGGTAAAGATTAAAAAAAATATGGATATATACAAGAGCGAATAGTTTAAAAAAAGATTCTTAAATACTTTGAATTTTCAGTCCTACCGGATCTTTTCAGATATATAGTGATAAATAAAATAAATGTACAAAGTATGTTCAAAAATTTACAAACTTTCTCCTCACGCCTTGTAAAACAAAATTACAAAAATGTCCAAAAGATCTTTTCATTGCGTTCTCAATTAGCAAATCTGAGTGCTAGGTATTTTTACGTAAGGAATGTCATAAAAAAAATGTGAAACATTAAATACACACAAGATAAGGCATCTTAACACAAAAATATATGGCTAGAAACAAAGAATAGTGTTCAGCGAATCTTTTGTTAGGTAATTAATAAATATACAGTGTATGATTGACTTGATATTTAAAGATTAAAATGTTCGCCATCACATGTTCATGGAAAAAAAATATATATATAAATCGGAAAAATCACATTCCTACACAAAATCATATTCCTAAAATAAATATGCAGAAGCAATGAAAATATGGAAAAGCTTAGTAATTAAATCGTTATGATTACCTTGATTAAGACATAATGGCACAGACACACAAGATTGTCTTAGAGAGACATAATTACATTAGCTGTTAACTGTTTGAGTTCAAAAAGCAAAAGGAAGGAGGTATGTGTTTCGACATAAAAGGTAACCTTGGTGGAGAGCAAGAGCATGCCCCCCCACTCATTAGATTTTCCCAAAATTTGGCGCACTTGCGCAGTGTGTATAATTAACAATATTTGCAGCTCAAGGAAAAAGAGATGGGAAAAAGGTAGAGGTGAGAAGCAAAATAGTTATAAAAATGTACTAGTATAATGAGGAAGCAGTAGCTAAAAATGGAAGTTGTAAACTATTTGTATATGGTAGCCAAGTAAATAATATAAAAATAATTTTGAAAACGGGTGAACCGTTACAGTACGTCTGTACGTCTGTACGTCTGTACGTCTGTACGTCTGTACGTCTGTACGTCTGTACGTCTGTACGTCTGTACGTCTGTACGTCTGTACGTCTGTACGTCTGTACGTCTGTACGTCTGTACGTCTGTACGTCTGTACGTCTGTACGTCTGTACGTCTGTACGTCTGTACGTCTGTACGTCTGTACGTCTGTACGTCTGTACGTCTGTACGTCTGTACGTCTGTACGTCTGTACGTCTGTACGTCTGTACGTCTGTACGTCTGTACGTCTGTACGTCTGTACGTCTGTACGTCTGTACGTCTGTACGTCTGTACGTCTGTACGTCTGTACGTCTGTACGTCTGTACGTCTGTACGTCTGTACGTCTGTACGTCTGTACGTCTGTACGTCTGTACGTCTGTACGTCTGTACGTCTGTACGTCTGTACGTCTGTACGTCTGTACGTCTGTACGTCTGTACGTCTGTACGTCTGTACGTCTGTACGTCTGTACGTCTGTACGTCTGTACGTCTGTACGTCTGTACGTCTGTACGTCTGTACGTCTGTACGTCTGTACGTCTGTACGTCTGTACGTCTGTACGTCTGTACGTCTGTACGTCTGTACGTCTGTACGTCTGTACGTCTGTACGTCTGTACGTCTGTACGTCTGTACGTCTGTACGTCTGTACGTCTGTACGTCTGTACGTCTGTACGTCTGTACGTCTGTACGTCTGTACGTCTGTACGTCTGTACGTCTGTACGTCTGTACGTCTGTACGTCTGTACGTCTGTACGTCTGTACGTCTGTACGTCTGTACGTCTGTACGTCTGTACGTCTGTACGTCTGTACGTCTGTACGTCTGTACGTCTGTACGTCTGTACGTCTGTACGTCTGTACGTCTGTACGTCTGTACGTCTGTACGTCTGTACGTCTGTACGTCTGTACGTCTGTACGTCTGTACGTCTGTACGTCTGTACGTCTGTACGTCTGTACGTCTGTACGTCTGTACGTCTGTACGTCTGTACGTCTGTACGTCTGTACGTCTGTACGTCTGTACGTCTGTACGTCTGTACGTCTGTACGTCTGTACGTCTGTACGTCTGTACGTCTGTACGTCTGTACGTCTGTACGTCTGTACGTCTGTACGTCTGTACGTCTGTACGTCTGTACGTCTGTACGTCTGTACGTCTGTACGTCTGTACGTCTGTACGTCTGTACGTCTGTACGTCTGTACGTCTGTACGTCTGTACGTCTGTACGTCTGTACGTCTGTACGTCTGTACGTCTGTACGTCTGTACGTCTGTACGTCTGTACGTCTGTACGTCTGTACGTCTGTACGTCTGTACGTCTGTACGTCTGTACGTCTGTACGTCTGTACGTCTGTACGTCTGTACGTCTGTACGTCTGTACGTCTGTACGTCTGTACGTCTGTACGTCTGTACGTCTGTACGTCTGTACGTCTGTACGTCTGTACGTCTGTACGTCTGTACGTCTGTACGTCTGTACGTCTGTACGTCTGTACGTCTGTACGTCTGTACGTCTGTACGTCTGTACGTCTGTACGTCTGTACGTCTGTACGTCTGTACGTCTGTACGTCTGTACGTCTGTACGTCTGTACGTCTGTACGTCTGTACGTCTGTACGTCTGTACGTCTGTACGTCTGTACGTCTGTACGTCTGTACGTCTGTACGTCTGTACGTCTGTACGTCTGTACGTCTGTACGTCTGTACGTCTGTACGTCTGTACGTCTGTACGTCTGTACGTCTGTACGTCTGTACGTCTGTACGTCTGTACGTCTGTACGTCTGTACGTCTGTACGTCTGTACGTCTGTACGTCTGTACGTCTGTACGTCTGTACGTCTGTACGTCTGTACGTCTGTACGTCTGTACGTCTGTACGTCTGTACGTCTGTACGTCTGTACGTCTGTACGTCTGTACGTCTGTACGTCTGTACGTCTGTACGTCTGTACGTCTGTACGTCTGTACGTCTGTACGTCTGTACGTCTGTACGTCTGTACGTCTGTACGTCTGTACGTCTGTACGTCTGTACGTCTGTACGTCTGTACGTCTGTACGTCTGTACGTCTGTACGTCTGTACGTCTGTACGTCTGTACGTCTGTACGTCTGTACGTCTGTACGTCTGTACGTCTGTACGTCTGTACGTCTGTACGTCTGTACGTCTGTACGTCTGTACGTCTGTACGTCTGTACGTCTGTACGTCTGTACGTCTGTACGTCTGTACGTCTGTACGTCTGTACGTCTGTACGTCTGTACGTCTGTACGTCTGTACGTCTGTACGTCTGTACGTCTGTACGTCTGTACGTCTGTACGTCTGTACGTCTGTACGTCTGTACGTCTGTACGTCTGTACGTCTGTACGTCTGTACGTCTGTACGTCTGTACGTCTGTACGTCTGTACGTCTGTACGTCTGTACGTCTGTACGTCTGTACGTCTGTACGTCTGTACGTCTGTACGTCTGTACGTCTGTACGTCTGTACGTCTGTACGTCTGTACGTCTGTACGTCTGTACGTCTGTACGTCTGTACGTCTGTACGTCTGTACGTCTGTACGTCTGTACGTCTGTACGTCTGTACGTCTGTACGTCTGTACGTCTGTACGTCTGTACGTCTGTACGTCTGTACGTCTGTACGTCTGTACGTCTGTACGTCTGTACGTCTGTACGTCTGTACGTCTGTACGTCTGTACGTCTGTACGTCTGTACGTCTGTACGTCTGTACGTCTGTACGTCTGTACGTCTGTACGTCTGTACGTCTGTACGTCTGTACGTCTGTACGTCTGTACGTCTGTACGTCTGTACGTCTGTACGTCTGTACGTCTGTACGTCTGTACGTCTGTACGTCTGTACGTCTGTACGTCTGTACGTCTGTACGTCTGTACGTCTGTACGTCTGTACGTCTGTACGTCTGTACGTCTGTACGTCTGTACGTCTGTACGTCTGTACGTCTGTACGTCTGTACGTCTGTACGTCTGTACGTCTGTACGTCTGTACGTCTGTACGTCTGTACGTCTGTACGTCTGTACGTCTGTACGTCTGTACGTCTGTACGTCTGTACGTCTGTACGTCTGTACGTCTGTACGTCTGTACGTCTGTACGTCTGTACGTCTGTACGTCTGTACGTCTGTACGTCTGTACGTCTGTACGTCTGTACGTCTGTACGTCTGTACGTCTGTACGTCTGTACGTCTGTACGTCTGTACGTCTGTACGTCTGTACGTCTGTACGTCTGTACGTCTGTACGTCTGTACGTCTGTACGTCTGTACGTCTGTACGTCTGTACGTCTGTACGTCTGTACGTCTGTACGTCTGTACGTCTGTACGTCTGTACGTCTGTACGTCTGTACGTCTGTACGTCTGTACGTCTGTACGTCTGTACGTCTGTACGTCTGTACGTCTGTACGTCTGTACGTCTGTACGTCTGTACGTCTGTACGTCTGTACGTCTGTACGTCTGTACGTCTGTACGTCTGTACGTCTGTACGTCTGTACGTCTGTACGTCTGTACGTCTGTACGTCTGTACGTCTGTACGTCTGTACGTCTGTACGTCTGTACGTCTGTACGTCTGTACGTCTGTACGTCTGTACGTCTGTACGTCTGTACGTCTGTACGTCTGTACGTCTGTACGTCTGTACGTCTGTACGTCTGTACGTCTGTACGTCTGTACGTCTGTACGTCTGTACGTCTGTACGTCTGTACGTCTGTACGTCTGTACGTCTGTACGTCTGTACGTCTGTACGTCTGTACGTCTGTACGTCTGTACGTCTGTACGTCTGTACGTCTGTACGTCTGTACGTCTGTACGTCTGTACGTCTGTACGTCTGTACGTCTGTACGTCTGTACGTCTGTACGTCTGTACGTCTGTACGTCTGTACGTCTGTACGTCTGTACGTCTGTACGTCTGTACGTCTGTACGTCTGTACGTCTGTACGTCTGTACGTCTGTACGTCTGTACGTCTGTACGTCTGTACGTCTGTACGTCTGTACGTCTGTACGTCTGTACGTCTGTACGTCTGTACGTCTGTACGTCTGTACGTCTGTACGTCTGTACGTCTGTACGTCTGTACGTCTGTACGTCTGTACGTCTGTACGTCTGTACGTCTGTACGTCTGTACGTCTGTACGTCTGTACGTCTGTACGTCTGTACGTCTGTACGTCTGTACGTCTGTACGTCTGTACGTCTGTACGTCTGTACGTCTGTACGTCTGTACGTCTGTACGTCTGTACGTCTGTACGTCTGTACGTCTGTACGTCTGTACGTCTGTACGTCTGTACGTCTGTACGTCTGTACGTCTGTACGTCTGTACGTCTGTACGTCTGTACGTCTGTACGTCTGTACGTCTGTACGTCTGTACGTCTGTACGTCTGTACGTCTGTACGTCTGTACGTCTGTACGTCTGTACGTCTGTACGTCTGTACGTCTGTACGTCTGTACGTCTGTACGTCTGTACGTCTGTACGTCTGTACGTCTGTACGTCTGTACGTCTGTACGTCTGTACGTCTGTACGTCTGTACGTCTGTACGTCTGTACGTCTGTACGTCTGTACGTCTGTACGTCTGTACGTCTGTACGTCTGTACGTCTGTACGTCTGTACGTCTGTACGTCTGTACGTCTGTACGTCTGTACGTCTGTACGTCTGTACGTCTGTACGTCTGTACGTCTGTACGTCTGTACGTCTGTACGTCTGTACGTCTGTACGTCTGTACGTCTGTACGTCTGTACGTCTGTACGTCTGTACGTCTGTACGTCTGTACGTCTGTACGTCTGTACGTCTGTACGTCTGTACGTCTGTACGTCTGTACGTCTGTACGTCTGTACGTCTGTACGTCTGTACGTCTGTACGTCTGTACGTCTGTACGTCTGTACGTCTGTACGTCTGTACGTCTGTACGTCTGTACGTCTGTACGTCTGTACGTCTGTACGTCTGTACGTCTGTACGTCTGTACGTCTGTACGTCTGTACGTCTGTACGTCTGTACGTCTGTACGTCTGTACGTCTGTACGTCTGTACGTCTGTACGTCTGTACGTCTGTACGTCTGTACGTCTGTACGTCTGTACGTCTGTACGTCTGTACGTCTGTACGTCTGTACGTCTGTACGTCTGTACGTCTGTACGTCTGTACGTCTGTACGTCTGTACGTCTGTACGTCTGTACGTCTGTACGTCTGTACGTCTGTACGTCTGTACGTCTGTACGTCTGTACGTCGGTACGTCTGTACGTCGGTACGTCTGTACGTCGGTACGTCTGTACGTCGGTACGTCGGTACGTCTGTACGTCTGTACGTCGGTACGTCTGTACGTCTGTACGTCGGTACGTCTGTACGTCTGTACGTCGGTACGTCTGTACGTCGGTACGTCTGTACGTCGGTACGTCTGTACGTCGGTACGTCGGTACGTCTGTACGTCTGTACGTCCGTACGTCGGTACGTCGGTACGTCTGTACGTCGGTACGTCCGTACGTCCGTACGTCCGTACGTCCGTACGTCCGTACGTCCGTACGTCCGTACGTCCGTACGTCCGTACGTCCGTACGTCCGTACGTCCGTACGTCCGTACGTCGGTACGTCTGTACGTCTGTACGTCTGTACGTCTGTACGTCTGTACGTCTGTACGTCTGTACGTCTGTACGTCTGTACGTCTGTACGTCTCTGTCTGTCTGTCTGTCTGTCTGTCTGTCTGTCTGTCTGTCTGTCTGTCTGTCTGTCTGTCTGTCTGTCTGTCTGTCTGTCTGTCTGTCTGTCTGTCTGTCTGTCTGTCTGTCTGTCTGTCTGGCTGTCTGGCTGTCTGGCTGTCTGGCTGTCTGGCTGTCTGGCTGTCTGGCTGTCTGGCTGTCTGGCTGTCTGGCTGTCTGGCTGTCTGGCTGTCTGGCTGTCTGGCTGTCTGGCTGTCTGGCTGTCTGGCTGTCTGGCTGTCTGGCTGTCTGGCTGTCTGGCTGTCTGGCTGTCTGGCTGTCTGGCTGTCTGGCTGTCTGGCTGTCTGGCTGTCTGGCTGTCTGGCTGTCTGGCTGTCTGGCTGTCTGGCTGTCTGGCTGTCTGGCTGTCTGGCTGTCTGGCTGTCTGGCTGTCTGGCTGTCTGGCTGTCTGGCTGTCTGGCTGTCTGGCTGTCTGGCTGTCTGGCTGTCTGGCTGTCTGGCTGTCTGGCTGTCTGGCTGTCTGGCTGTCTGGCTGTCTGGCTGTCTGGCTGTCTGGCTGTCTGGCTGTCTGGCTGTCTGGCTGTCTGGCTGTCTGGCTGTCTGGCTGTCTGGCTGTCTGGCTGTCTGGCTGTCTGGCTGTCTGGCTGTCTGGCTGTCTGGCTGTCTGGCTGTCTGGCTGTCTGGCTGTCTGGCTGTCTGGCTGTCTGGCTGTCTGGCTGTCTGGCTGTCTGGCTGTCTGGCTGTCTGGCTGTCTGGCTGTCTGGCTGTCTGGCTGTCTGGCTGTCTGTCTGTCTGTCTGTCTGTCTGTATGTCTGTATGTCTGTATGTCTGTATGTCTGTATGTCTGTATGTCTGTATGTCTGTATGTCTGTATGTCTGTATGTCTGTATGTCTGTATGTCTGTATGTCTGTATGTCTGTATGTCTGTATGTCTGTATGTCTGTATGTCTGTATGTCTGTATGTCTGTATGTCTGTATGTCTGTATGTCTGTATGTCTGTATGTCTGTATGTCTGTATGTCTGTATGTCTGTATGTCTGTATGTCTGTATGTCTGTATGTCTGTATGTCTGTATGTCTGTATGTCTGTATGTCTGTATGTCTGTATGTCTGTATGTCTGTATGTCTGTATGTCTGTATGTCTGTATGTCTGTATGTCTGTATGTCTGTATGTCTGTATGTCTGTATGTCTGTATGTCTGTATGTCTGTATGTCTGTATGTCTGTATGTCTGTATGTCTGTATGTCTGTATGTCTGTATGTCTGTATGTCTGTATGTCTGTATGTCTGTATGTCTGTATGTCTGTATGTCTGTATGTCTGTATGTCTGTATGTCTGTATGTCTGTATGTCTGTATGTCTGTATGTCTGTATGTCTGTATGTCTGTATGTCTGTATGTCTGTATGTCTGTATGTCTGTATGTCTGTATGTCTGTATGTCTGTATGTCTGTATGTCTGTATGTCTGTATGTCTGTATGTCTGTATGTCTGTATGTCTGTATGTCTGTATGTCTGTATGTCTGTATGTCTGTATGTCTGTATGTCTGTATGTCTGTATGTCTGTATGTCTGTATGTCTGTATGTCTGTATGTCTGTATGTCTGTATGTCTGTATGTCTGTATGTCTGTATGTCTGTATGTCTGTATGTCTGTATGTCTGTATGTCTGTATGTCTGTATGTCTGTATGTCTGTATGTCTGTATGTCTGTATGTCTGTATGTCTGTATGTCTGTATGTCTGTATGTCTGTATGTCTGTATGTCTGTATGTCT